>CAUYQU010026254.1:0-42551 GCA_963574635.1 Cheracebus regulus
GATGAGAAGAAAACATTTCCTGACTCATTTTATAAGGCTGTATTATCGAGATAACAAAATAGAGAAACAAATCACAATAAAGAGATCCATATTCCTTACAGATATAGATGCAGATGCCCTCAATAAAATACTAGCAAACTAAAATCAGCTACATGATAAAGTGGGATTTATTCCAAAAATGCAAGGTTGGTTCAGCATTAAAAAAATCAAACAAATATAATACAACATATTTATGGAAAATAAAAAAAATAAAAATGCAAACAATCATAGGTGAAGGATCAAACTTTCTCCCTAACATCAGAAGTAAGACACAGATGTCTGCTCTCACCAATTCTATTCAACCTTATACTACAGGTTCTAGCTAGGGCAATTAGGCAAGAAAAATAAAAATATACAAATTGGAAAGAAAGAAGTAAAACCTATTTGCAGATGCCATGATCTTTTTTATAGAAGACCCTTAATGAACCAGATCAAAATTGTTAAATCTATTAAACAAATTCAGCAAAGATTCAGGCTACAAAATCAACATAGGAAAATCAGTTGTGTTTTTGTAAAAAAGCAATGACCAATCTGAACAGAAAGTTAAGAAAACCATTCATTGACATTAGCATCCAAACAAATACAATATCTATAAATAAATGTAACCAAAGAGATGAAAGATGTATACACTAGAAACTATAGAATATTGCTGCATGAAATCAGAGGCCCTAAATAAATGGAAATGTTTATTAGAGAGAGAGAGAGAGAGAAACAGAGAGAGAGAGAAAGAGAGAGAGAGAGGGAGGGAGGGAGGGGGGAGAGAGAGAGAGAGAGAAAGAGAGAGAGACCTAGTGGAAATATATCCTATGTCCGAAGATTGAAAGCCTTAATATGATTAAAATGGCATTACTACCAAATAGCATGTGCAGATTCAATGAAATACCTATCAAAATTCCAATAACTTCTTTTGCAGAAATGAACAAAATGGCCATAACAACATATGGAAATGTAAGGGACCCTGAATAGCCAAAACCATCTTGAAAAAGATTAAGAATGATGAATAATAATAAAAAGAGACTCAAGCTTCTTGATTTCAAAAGTCACTCTAAAGCTGTAGTCATCAAAACAGTGCGAAACTTGACTAGGATAGATATGTAGATCAGTGGCATAAAATTTGGAGTACAGAGATGGAACCCACATGTCTGTGGTCAACTGGCTCTCAACAAAGTGTGCAAGGTCATTTAATGGGGAAACAAAAGTCTTTTCAACAAAGGGTACTAGGACAACCGGCTGTCTCTGTGCAAAAGAATGAGTCTGAATGTCTGCCTCATACCCTCACCCAGAGGTGAGACCTAAAACTGTGAAACTCATGAAAACACACAGGCCTGAATCTTCATGGTCTTCGATCAGACAACAGTTTCTTAGCTATGACACCCATGTGTAATACCCCATATCATCCTAAACACAAGGCGAGCATCAAATTTTTAACGTTTTGGTAACATTTTGATGACAATATTGTTTTTAAAATATATCTTGTTGTTTTGTTTGTATTTCTTTACTGCTGCTGCTGATTTGTTATTTTCATTTCTTGTATTGTGTGCATATATATATGTATGTACATATGTGTATCTGTCTTATATTCTACTCTTTAGTACAAAAATTTCAAAGGAGAGTAGCTTATCACTTTAAAGCCTTTCACAACTTAGCACGTGCAAGCACAATATGTTTATGTAAAAGTTGATTTTAATAAATCGCCGGTGAAGTAAAGTTCCTTTTTTTCTTTCATTTTTACCATTACTATCATATGGTATTTCTAGATACATTCACTGATGATTTACTAGAATTATTGATATTTTGAATTACTAACTGTATTCTAAATGAATAAAAATACTGATTTAATGAATAAAAATACTGATTTATCCTAAAGGAAAATAAAATACAAAGAACCTTCAAATATGAATGAACATTTCTTTAACATTTTCATATTTTCTTTTAATTTAATGTACCACCAGTGCACATAATTAAACTTATATTGGATCCCAGATAAAGCAGGTTACTGTAGCCATTTTGAGGACTAAGAATGCAATTTAACTTTTGAATTATGGCCTTCTTTTCTCTTAACAATTGTGACTTCCCTTACCACTGTCAGAAAAGCTATATGTTAAAAGGAAAGGAAATACATTCTTTTTAAACCAAGAAAATTGTGAAATAATGAATTATATTTTATGAAGTTTTTATTGGCTTGCTTTATATTTTAAAGATTCTAAGTTAGGTTATAAAAGATAATTATGTCCCCATAATGCTGAGCAATCCAGAATTAATTTCATATTTAAATAGTCATACTTGAAGTATTTTTAAATCACAGTTTCTTCATGATCATGTCTGTGGATTATTGATCCATTGCTTAACATGATTCAAATAAATGATGAACAAATTAATGTGAAGCTTTTATAATATTTAAAAAAAAAATAATGTTAATTGGCAGTGGGCCCATATAACATGCCTGCTTTTCCTTGTAGGTAATTCTACATCAGTATCCCCAGTCATTTTAACCTCATTAGTACTTAGAGGAAAAGAGATTTTTTTTTTAATACAAAAATGGAAACCAAAAGCATTTTCAGAGTCATTACTTCAAAAAGTATTATAACCATTTAAGATAATTGACTTTACACTGTATTCCTGTATTTATTCATTTATTTATTATTGTTTAGTGGATAGAAGTAGCAAAAACATTGGGAATAGAGGGTGACAGAAAAACTACTGCCCATGCTGTCCTGCTAGTACCTATTGATGTTTTCAGTTCCCATTTTTTCTTTTGCAGGAGTAACAACTGTTCTAACAATGACAACTCTAAGCATCAGTGCTCGGAATTCTCTCCCCAAAGTGGCTTATGCGACTGCCATGGACTGGTTTATTGCTGTTTGTTATGCATTTGTGTTCTCTGCCCTAATTGAATTTGCAACTGTTAATTACTTCACCAAAAGAGGATGGGCTTGGGATGGGAAGAGTGTAGTAAATGACAAGGTAAGTGAGAACTTCCATGTTATCATTATTAAGAAAATCCCCTAATGAATTCAGCTGGTAACAGACATGTTTCTAAAAACTGACATTAGAGACATCTATCTATCTATCTATCTATATATGAGCTAGAATCATATCAATTTCTTTTAAAGCGTTCTTGCCTGAAACCCTTTAGGAGTGCTTACAGTAATAATACTTCCATTAACACCACTCTGTAGCATCTGTTGAGCTCTATGTGTCAGGCACTGTGCTAAGTATTTTACATATGTTCTCTCACAAAATCTTTATAGCATCTTTATTACCAGACGGTCTTCTTAATTCTCATTTTTACTGATGAATAAGCAAAACAGTAAAGTTAATTACTTGCCCAAGCTCACACAACTTGTTAGTAAGTGTACTTGAACCCAGATCTGCCTGTCTGATGATTGAGTTTATAGTTTTAGCACCACACTACATTATTATAAAGAGATTGGAAAAAGAAAATGGGCATTTATTTTACCTATAATAGAATTTCAGGCTCTAGCAATGGTTTGAATCCTCTTCACCTGTTCCAATCTCTGTTGATTGATTGTAAAAGGCCATATAGCATTTGTTTTCTCTCTCCATATTGTATGGAATAAATTCCATTTGTATGGAAAAGTTATTTGTTTTTAAGATTAACTTCTTTTGAGATTATTGCTGTCCATTTTTGGGTTTCAAGTACTGAATCTAATGGGAGATTTGTGGATTGATATAACAGCTGCTTCCTTTCATACTCTATAGATTACTTATCTGCCTTAAGAGGAGTCTTTGAATGTATCACAATGATCTATATTTTTATTAGTAAAATGTTGTATTCAGAGAATTTCTTTAACATTGTATTCACTGAAATGCTTCTTTTATTACATTTGGAATAACTTATTTGCAGATTTGATTTCTTTCTCAGTTATTTGAATATAATATTTTTCATTTCTATGACTATATCACAGTTTAAACATACAAGCTGTAAATGTTATAGTTTAAAAGTCTTGCTCTTTTTCCTTAATTTTGTGAGCCATAGAAATTTTAATGAGACTGATGGTTCATTTAATTTTATAAGTTGTGTTTTCCCTACTAACAGAGCCAACAAATAAATATGAAAAGGAATCTGATCAATTTTCTATGCTTAACTTTTGGGCTGTTTCAGCATTTCTATCACATTTTAATGTTGATTTATGTTTTCATTGCCCATATAGTATACTGCTTTTTCATGGTATCTATGCAATTATTTTTTAAGCTATAGTGATTACACATGCACTTTCATACTAATTTTGGGGGGATAAAATGTTAGATATTTGTAAATAAGTCACAAAAAATAAATGCTTTGTGCCATGAATTCCCATATATAAATTGATTGATATATTATTTTAATATTAGAGAGTGCCAATTGACATTATGAAATGATATGCCTTCTCAACCCTTGACCTTGGAAAACAGAAGTACCTCTAAATGTGAAAAACAAATAATCGATAATATATTACAAAAGCAATAACTTACTACTCACGAATAGTGGATTTAAGTCTACCCATATACCAAATTACACATATCCAGGATAAATTTATGTCGAAATCACTGAAATCCCAACCTAATTTTCAGGTAAAGAGCTAACATTGTGTATGTTATTTTAGTTCTTTTGGTTTAATCCAGGGGAACCATATATCAGACATTGCTTGTTCTCATTTACTTTTCCATAGCTAGAGTGCCAGCACAGTGCCTGGTCCTTAGCAGGCATTTTAGAAATATTTATTGTATGCAAGAATAAATGAGTGTCCGATCTTAAATCTGAAAATGTAATACCAGTGGAAAACCTCTTTGCCTTCACAGAAAGGCTTTTTAAAAAGCTTATAATAAATTTACCAATGGGTACTCTAACCAATTTCATGATTTAGATGAGTTTTGAGAGTTGTTTCATAAATTACCTTAGGTACAAGAACTAATCTATGGCCATACCACCCTGAACGCGCCCAATCTCATCTGATCTCAGAAGCTAAGCAGGGTCGGGCCTGGTTAACACTTGGATGGGAGGTATAGCAACTAAACACTCCTTAAAACTAAAAGGAAATCAAGAAGAGTGCATTAAAGTAGCCTATCTGTCTAAAAGATATTTCAGTGTAATATACTTTTACCTTAATATTCCTTAGACTTAATTTTAAGTAGAAAATTATAATTTTCTTTAAATAGAAAGTTTTGTCCTCAGGCTGTTTTCAGTGTCCTTTCTGATTAACCAGGTTTATGGAAGGCCTTTTGTTTTGCCATTAGTAAACATGAGCAAATGTAGTTATCTGTCAATCCAACGAGCACATGAAAAGTTATTTGAAAATTCATAAAATACCAAGCATCAATTTGCCCCATAAGAATAATGATTCAGATACGTATTGATATTGTACGTTTTAAGAAAAACACATAGGTCTTTAACCTGTCTACATGTGGGTTGCACAGTCAACATATTACATTTAGAATGTGCACTGATACTTAAAATTTAGTTTTTGCAAATAAATACATAAATACTCTCAGTTTTATTCAAGCTACTTTTGAGCCCTATATTATAAGACAAAGCTACCTTGCTCTGTGCGCTTGGGCAGGACTTTACACTACTTTTAGCCTCAGTTGTGAAGTTAGGCAAAAAAACCTTATTATTAGAAAAATGCAGTACTGGATCAGATTATCCAACTCCAAATTTTTATGCCTTTCCATATACAAAAGTATCTATTTATGCAACCCCACGCTCTTATGGAACTTTTCTTCATATGCAATATTCCTCCTTTTCTCTTTCTGCTCATTACAAATTCTTTCACCCCAGCTCTTGATTTGATCTCTTTCATTCTTATTGCTTTCTCAAACCTTCTGATTAGTTACTGTTTCTTATTTTATGTCTTAAAAGCTATCTTATTCTTTTCAACTGCCTCCTTTTTTTCAGCTTATGAAAATGCTTAATATGCTTCATTTACCAAGAGGAAAACTTTTTCCAATCCTATGCCACTTTCTTTCCATATCCTCAGATTCTACCCTCTGTTCTATATTCAAACTTTTTAAAAACATGTTATCTTATCACTTTCAACTTTATCCTCGACCCACTATAATCTAATTTCCTTTTCACTTACTATCTTGTAACTGAAGGGCACAAATAACCTTATATTTTAAGATATGATATGTTTTCTATTTTTCTCAAGGAATCCCCATTAAACCTTTTTACCGTTATGCTCCAGAATCATACTTTAGACCCAGCTCAGCAACTTTTTCTCTTCTTTTCTTTCTGAAATCAAGCTTCAGAGTATCAGCTTTCTTCGCTCACATCCTGGAAGCTGCCAGTATTCATTTTATGTTTTTTGATTCTCTGCCAGAGTTCAGAGTGGACCCAGCTTCCCTGGCATCTGTTCTTGTTTATCCCTAAAGACAGTCAATTCTACTTTCTTTAATGCAGTTTTTGTTTTCAATATTCACTGTGTGATTCTCACTTTAAGGGTTTTACTGACAATGTTTGCATGAATATCTGCAACACTAAGCATACTGTCCCCCCATTTACCATCCCCAGCACAAATATCTATTCCTCAGGAAAATTTTGAGCCCTCCTCTGCCCTTATAAATGATTAGGTCTCAGTTATAAGTGTGTACAGAATTCTGTTCTTTTGCATTAGAGCCCTTATTGTAGTTGTATATTGCATGTTTCTGTCTCAACTCCCTGACTGATTATAACAATGACCATATTTGTTTAATAAATCCCTTCTTTTGTAATAAATGTCCAAGGCACTTTGTACAGGCCCTTTCATGTATTAGGTGCTCAGTAAATATGGTATGAGTTAATGAGATATTGCAAAATGAAAATTTAAAACCCATGCCTTTATTTTACTATTCAAGATCATTATCAGTAAGTATACTGTACCTTTTAACTTGCAAGATCATGTATCTAACCTGTTCCTGGAACATTTTTACCTGAATATAATATCTCATTCTCAATCTCAACCTGAATATGACAATATCTGTTTTATAAAGGACTAAAGAAATAACAGACAAGCAAAGACAATACAATCTCCTAAATTGATGTTATATCTTTCTACTGCCCATACTCAGTTATTCATCAGTAATTGGTACCTCAGTTAATGTTACAACCTAATCTTATAAGCCAACAACTTGGAAGTATCTCTCAATATCTAGTCAGCCATTAAATCTTGTCCATTATTATCCCTACATATCTTAGACCATATCTCCACCATCTCTCATATTTTTTACAGTTTTTTTTAACTCCTCTCTAACTCTAATCATGTCTTTTTCTTATCTGTCTCTGCAATATGACAGTCAAAATTATTCTAAAACATAGATCATTTCACTCTTCAGTTCTTTAATGAATTATTAAAGGCAAATATTCAAAGAGCTAAGCTAATAGAGTCCAAGTGTATAGATTCTCTTATATTTGCTTATATGATGAATAATAAGGAAGAATTTTTTTGTTATTATGTGCTTCTATATGTCTGGGAATATTTCTATTTTAGAAATGAGAATTGGTCAATAAAGTTACCTGGTCAGAATCACACATCTAATAGGACTTAAGATAGATCTAGGTTTCATAATCATATTCTTCCTCTAACCATTACTAGCCACCATCATTTCCCCAAGCATCCATGCCTCTGCACAGCTCCATAGTGTTATACCTACTGCCCCTCCTGCAATAATACCTATTGTTCTTTTGCTGACAAATTCCTATTGTTTTTTAAGATCAATCTGATTTTATATAATATGAAAACTTACCAGACTAATGTTTTTGACTTTTCTCGACCCCCAAATTGTATTTTGACACCACGTGGCACAAATTATTTTTACAATATCTCATTACGTTACAGTTTTATTGTAAATAAATCTGTTTCTTGCACTAGTTTAAAAGATCTGAATGGGCAATATTTTGCCTTATTCATCAACGTATATGCTGTTTCTTAGCACCGCGTTTAGTACATAGCTTATTGAGTTGATAAAAAGTATATTTAATTCCTTGAGATGGTTTTCAATACTAAGTCTGGGTCAGCGAGTCCAAACCGGCTAAGGAAAGTATAGAAAACGCTAGATAATAAATTACTCAAAACATAGTCATTGCAACAAAATATCCAAACTGTTATGGAATGTGCCATTATTTTGTGAGTCATTTTATTGAATTCATAGAAAACATCACGTTTTCAAGTGTATTTATTTAATTATTTGCATTTATAATATCCTGACTTGTTCCAAAAGTAATTCAGGCAGTTTATCAAAAGAATGCATGCACTTAAATTAAAATTAAATAAACTAGAAATAAAATTAGAAAATCAAGATGAAAGAAAATAGACTCAAATACATTCATCTTTTGGTCAGCACATTAGCTGCAGTCCATAGCACCAGTAGTTGAGCTTAAATTCTTACCTTCTTGGTGACCCAAGTAACCCCTTGAGGAGGGAAGAGTTATTTTTCTTTGGATATGCACATTTTCTCAGAGAAAAACTTTTCCTTACACTGAAATTGCCTTTTGAAAAAACAAAATACCATGTTTGCTTTTTTTTTTGTTTTTAATTAGGGGAAGCTGGGTACTGTAGCAAATGACGTCAAATTTTTTCCCAATAAACGCAATAATGGATTTCGTATTGATGTTTCTTGTAGTCCCCTTCAATAAAAGCTGAAGGCATTACCTTAACATACACCTCAGTGAAAGCAATTCTTCAAGGAGCTAAGCTAATATGGTCCAAGTATATAGCTTTCTCATGGCCCAATTTATTCCAAGGAAAGACTTTAGAGTACTTAGAGAAGTGGATGGACTGTTTAACCTTCAAACAATCTTCTGTAAGTATCACTTTTCTCAGTCAGGATGATTAGTAGACAGTTAACAATGGCTTATCTGACCAATGAGCATGTTGTTATTTTACAAGTAATGGGCTTTCTAATAGCCACAATAACCGTAAAAAGGCAACATGGTATGGTAGAAAAAGTATAGATTTGCACTTTGGAGACCTGTTTTTTTTTTTTTCCTCCAAAGCCTGTTATATTCATTGTTTGAATGAGAGTCTCATTTCTTTATTGTGAGGAACAGTCACTAAGATTCTTTCTGATTCCAAACCACGTAACTAGTGTTTTCACTCAAATACTAGGTCACTTTACTCATAGGTATATTAGCTAGAACATCAGCTGAAGTTACTAGCAAATGATTTTCTCTACCAATCATAGGAAGTCAAGACTGTTTTGACACCATGGTGTAAGATATTTTAATTTCTGTAATCTGGATATTTCCAGACTTGATATTTTAAATATATGTCCAAAAGACATCAATAAAGTAATACCCTCAAAATATACTTGTCTATTAAACATAATTCAAAAATGGAAAATCAATTTGTGTGTATTATATTTCCTTTTTATTCCACTTCATTGACAGCTGAACAGTTAACAAACTGTGTAACAGCATAGTTTATTCTTCCCCCACCCAGATAGTATATAAAAATACAGATTTTTTATTTTGTTTACAAATCAAATCCTCACATTCTAATATGGGATCTAAATCACAAGTAAAACAGCTTCTACAAACATTGTTTTTTTTTTTGATTGAGCCTGTTTTATCATGTCCCAGTGTTACACATCTGTAGATGGTGAAATTGAAGACGTTCAGGAGGCTTACATAACAGAATTGTAAATAAGCTATTAAATTCTTAATCTATTGATTGATAAAGTATTTATTATAGTTTATGAAACATATTACCTTAAGTTATACTTTATATGTTATATTTCCTTTTTTTCATAGTAAGCATTTTAGTTACATGCCACTCATTTATCATTAAGCAAATGTTTTTGAGCCTGCTCTGAGCCAGGAGGTATGCTAGGAGCTCTGTAGTACACAGTCTGTGTCTTCATAGAGCTAACAATGAAGTGAAAGGAAAACAAAAGAAGAGTGAAAGAGATACATACATGTTTCATCATAGATGTAAGCACCAGGATCCTGCCGAAAGGCATGAAATGGCAACTAAGTGCTGGCAATAGAAAGTGTTGTCTCACTCGATGTGACTCAGAGCTAAGTCAGTTTTAGCCTGGTAATGGTAAGGAGGAAACCAGGGGACAATATGGAGTTAATTACCAGTTCTGGCTGAACTGTGTCACCAGTTGCAGGTTAGGGAATCGGAGTGAGTGTACAGATTTCTGCAGGAAGTGAGAGTGCATGGAAGCTGAGTGCATTTCCAGACATTTTTGTTTTAATTACCTGTGGGATATGTAGGTAGAGAAGTCTAGTGAAACTTAGCGGTTAAGAATTCTGGAGAAATACTGTATCAGTCATTCATTCATACATAGGTATCTAAAGCCATGAGAATTACTGACAATTAACAGAAAATCGTGTCAATTTGCCTTCCTTTCCCCCAGTCTCCTTCCAACTGATCTCATTCTCAACTTTTAACATTACCTTTTTTAAAAACTGACTTCAGAAACACAGTGTTTCTATGTGTGTATTTTTGGCTATACCTGGCCTTATTCTGAAAATGATAGGAAGTGGCCTATCTAGGTGCCTTAAAGTAAAAATACAGCATTAGATTAGACAACAGGAAATTAGGCTGTACGAACTATCAGAATTTTCCTAGTTCTCAAAAGAAACAAAAAAATTTTGTATAGGAACAAGAGCGTTAAAAAATTCATTCATGGAAATGAGTATTGTTTTTAATCATTAACATAAAAGGTTTCATTGGGCTAATTCTCTTCAGGTTCTGAGTGCAAGCTAAAAGTTACACTAAATAAAGTAAAATCAGTCATGTGGCCCAAGGATTCAGCCTGCTGATGGTCTGGCTTGATCTGAAGCCTGCATGATATTCAAAGAGGTCTCTATAGTGAAATTTCTCCGAACATAGTTATTTTTAATAGAAGTTGATAGTGAATAGGGCAATGTAGTATCTCCTGGTTATAATTTAGGTAAGCTATGGTTATTCTTTGGTACTATCACTATCAAATCTGTGTCTCATAAAGAATATTAATAATATATATTATATAGACTTAATCTTTAGGCTCTTCTTTAGAAGATCTTAGAATTGTAAGTCGACTATGAATTCAACAGTATTTTTTTTCCATAAACACGGTTTTAATTTTAAACAAAGAGAAAGAGTTTGCCTTACTATAGATTTGCAGTTATTACTTTCAAATAGACTGAGGGAGTTATTTTCCTCTTTAAAATGAGACTTTGTAAAATTCTGAGCCAGAGAAGCTTTGCTGAGTTGTAGCTAGGAATTGAGAAGATTTAGCACCATAGGAACGCCCTGCCCTTCATTCAGTGAATTGGTAAGAAATTACAGGTGCCAACAACTGGGTTATTAACTAAAAATAGCACTTATAGCTGTTATACTTTGCTTACTTGGTCCTGAAAATGGTAGTTTCCAAGTCACAAGAGAGCATTTTTGAAGCCAAAACCACTACCTTGTTAAGTTCTGAGCTCTATTCTGAAGTTTACACTGATTCAGAGATCGAAGCCATACTTTAAACAATGAAGAAAATAAGACAAATTTTGTCATTTATGCTGTCAGTAAAAATTACAAACATAACTTGGAAAGAGTTTTAACCCTGCTTATTAAAGAGTCCTTAGTGTTAGCATGGAGCCAAAAATGCCAACATACAAATATGCAGGATGGATATTTGGCTGGTATGTGCTGCTTCTGGTTATTTACAGCCAACGTCAGTTCTAATTGGTTAGAATATCTGTTCAGATTAGTTAGTCCCTCTGCTCTAGAGTTTTTCAAAGATTTTGCACCTGTATTTACTGGACATATATGTGCAATTGGAGGGTATTCAAGTAGGGGCAGGAATATGTTGGTTAAAATTAGTACAGGGCTTCTAGCTGTAGACTCCTGTTACAACAAAATACATTTACATTTTGTATTTCTTTGTTTACATGTCTAAATTCCACACCATAGTTTCTCCTCGAACATAAATGTCCTACTTTCACTAAACTCTCCTTGAGATCTTCAACAAAATATTTGTCTTCTTCTACCTAACATGTAATAAATTATGTTGCCTTTACATTTTGTACACCAGTAATCACTGTCTGGTTTGTAATAGTTATGATTTGCACTCCACTAGGAAAATACGTGTTTCTCAATGTGGTTAGAATAATAGATTTGTTCATTTGTTTGTCATGACTGTTCGATATACCTTTAGTATCATTATCTTCCTTTTGTCAAGTTAGAAGCTGAAGAAAAACTTTAAGACACTTTCTCAAGGCCCAGATTCTCTATATGTGCAATTCAATATCATTTTAAATGATGTTACAATTTGGTTCAAATAATAATATAAACATATGCATTAGAAAAAAACATTATGTTATTATTTGAACCACATGGAACCAGTTGTAACATTATATAAATTACAAATTATAACTTATATACATTATAAGTTAAAAAGCCCTTTTTGAAGATTGACCTAGTGATATAAAACTCAACAAGGATATTTTAGGAAAGAGCATACTCCCAAGTCTCAAACAGCTTCCTCAGACAGAAAGTCATATGGCATAGTGTTTAAAAGCAGAGGTTTAGAAGTCAGATATATCTAAGTTTGAGTGCTTTTTCAGCCATTTAATAGTCAGGAGACCGATCAAGTCACAAAACTTTTTTAGCCTTCATTTTTGAACTTATATCATGGGATTAGTAAGGGAATTTAATTCCTAACTCACAGTGAGATTTGTCAGATATTTCACCTTGGCTAACAATTAACCTGACACATTCTAGTGCTCAAAACGTGTTAGCTATAATTTCCTTATCAGTCTTTGACTTGGGAATTATCCTCCATTTGTAACATGGGAACTACATGCATCATTACTGAAGAAGAGATGTTCTGTAGCATTTATAATTTTATAAATGGTGATCCCCCATCCCTCTTTCTTTCATAATTAAGCTGGATCTAGAAGAATGTCAGCAAGGAAAAGAGGAGAGGGAGAAACCCAAGCCAGTAAAAGATGAGTAATCCATGACTGTTTTTAGATTCTCCTGGGATTTCTGAGTTCCTTTCTTATTTGAACACTTAAAGAAATCTTAATTAAAATAACTAAGAGTCAAAATTTTATTGTAGACCAATTTTTCTTCTATCTCTGTTGCTTTACACACTACTCATTATGTTGGATAATTCACTGCTGTCTCAATTTATATTGTATTTAAATAACTAACAATATATTTGTATTAGTAAAGAAACACAGATAAATACTGTTTATATTTTCATTTTATTAAATGAATTATATATTAATTCACTGATGTGGCTACCTTGTGGAAGGCTTCATGCTAAGTGTTAAGATTACAAAGGTAAACAAGACAGAAGCAGCACCAGACTTCATTGGAAGAGAAAGCAAGATGTCAATCAAATAATCACATGACTAGGAAATAACACATTTTGAAAAGTGTCATAATGGAAACAGGGTGTTATGAATGAGAATATATGGGGACCAGATATATGTTTAGTTAGAGCATCCTTAAGAAAGTCCTTTCTTAGGAAATGGCATTTGAACTAAGACCAAAATAAGAGAAGGAATTGGTGGTCACGTGAAAAGTGGAATGGGGAGAAGGCATTCCAGGTTTTCAAAATTGAGGTGTTCTGGGCTGGGGAACTATCATGGTGAAAAGCATGGCACAAAAGCAAGAAAGTATTTTGAAAACTAAGGTTATTTTAAGGGAACCAGTATGTAATGAGCAAAAGAAATAAGCCATGATTTAAAAAAAAATGTTTTAATTCTAAGTTCCATGAAATAGTGTTTAAGGGATGTAAGCATAGAAATTAAATGATCCAATGTATGTCTTAAAAAAGATCCCTGTGATCATAATGTATCTAAACGATTGGACGAAGTCAAGCCAAGCTAGAAGAACACAAAGTCCAGGCAGCAGATAACAGTGACATAGACAAGAGTTTGTAATAACTGAACTGGAGATTATAAAGAGAAATGGGATGAGCTAAGCAAAAATTAAAGAGTTTGTATTTTATTCTCCTTCTGTGTTTCTAGTATTTGTTGCACTGCCATCTTCATAAGGTTACAATTTCCCATCATCTGAGTAAAGCATTGCTGTATGATTTTGACATGAGGTGGGAGGGAATCCTGTTTCAAAGCTGGGAATGTGGGATCATTCATTGAAGGTTATCATTCCTCTTGTTAAAATATTTCTACATTTCACTTATTCATTCAGTCATTCATTTGACAAATATTTGAGTGACTCATGAGTAAAAAAAAAGTTATGTTTTATTATTTGATTTATTTGTTTATTATTTTTTGAGACAGAGTTTTGCTCTTGTTGCCCAGGCTGGAGTGCAATATTCCAATCTCGGCTCACTGCAACTTCCACCTCCCAGGTTCAAGCAATTCTCCTGCCTCAGCCACCCGAATAGCTGGGATTGCAGGCATGTGCCACCACAACCTGCTCATTATGTATTTTAGTAGAAATGGGGTTTCTCTGTGTTGGTCAGCCTGGTCTCAAACACCCAACCTCAGGTGATCTGTCCACCTTGGCCTCCCAAAGTGTTAGTGTTAGGATTACAGGCGTGAGCCGCCACGCCCAGTCTTTATATTGTTTTTTAAGGTTGTATTTTTCTATTGTTTATTTTCCATGTCAATCACAACAAAAAAGATTCTCCAGGAAAGTGGTACCATTAATGTTACTCTGGGGGCTTTCTCATACTAATGGATTTGGGACTTAATAAGCACCTTTATTTATTTTCCCAATTTCTGTTTTTTTTTTTCAAATGCATGATGATTTGTATTAGGATACTTTCCTTCAGAATTTGAAGTGGACTTCAGAAAATGTTATGTAGCAGACTTAACCCACACTCTCTTAATTTTTGTATTTTTCAATAGAAAAAAGAAAAGGCCTCTGTTATGATACAGAACAATGCTTATGCAGTGGCTGTTGCCAATTATGCCCCGAATCTTTCAAAAGATCCAGTTCTCTCCACCATCTCCAAGAGTGCAACCACGCCAGAACCCAACAAGAAGCCAGAAAACAAGCCAGCTGAAGCCAAGAAAACTTTTAACAGTGTTAGCAAAATTGACAGAATGTCCAGAATAGTTTTTCCAGTTTTGTTTGGTACATTTAATTTAGTTTACTGGGCTACATATTTAAACAGAGAACCTGTATTAGGGGTCAGTCCTTGAATTGAGACCCATGTTATCTTTGGGATGTATAGCAACATTAAATTTCATTTGTTTTGCTATGTACAGTCTGACTAATAACTGCTAATTTGTGAATCAACATGTACAGTATGTATATAGTGATACAGCTTACCAGTAGACCTTTAATGGAGACATGCATTTGCTATCTCATGGAACTGCAGACAGAAAGCACTCCATGCCAAAAGAGCCATTGCCTTTTTCCAAGATTTACCCTAGGACCTAATTTTAAGTGAATTTCAGATGACCTGATTTATTTCCTACCCTTCTAATAGAGATGAAAATGGGAATCCTGTACAACCCTTTGTGGACCCTTTTGGTTTAGCTCTTAAGTAGTGGTATTTCCTACTGTTGCTTAGTTATGATGGAAGATAACATTGTCATTCATAGGTGAATTCTTCTAAGTACCAGAACATTGTATCTGCAACATCATCTCCCTTCATGAGTGCTCAAAATCCCTGCTAATGTAATTGGAAGCTTGGCACACATAAGAAAAACTAGAGATTTGAAATCAGCTTTTAATTACTCTGTATAGAATCTATAGCCATGTACATATTTCAGCATGACAAGCTCAAATAATTATGAGTCCGCCCAACAGGATGTTAATTATGCCTATGATTTAATAACTATTGGAATGTCATGGTCATTACATTTTTAGCTTCAGAGTTTATTTGAAAGTAATAATTGAAATCCTACAATTTATTTCAATCATTGGAAGCTACCTTAATTTAAAAAAAAAGAAAATAAATGGGTCTTACTCTTTCCAGGTATGTGTTGTATTGAAATTGATCAGCTAAATTTTATTGGTGCTGGAGACTGGCAAAAGCACCCAGTTTGGTTGCTGTGGAGCAACATGCATATTGAATTAGAAAATTGTGCCAAAAACTCCCACCAATGAGAATTCATAGGTGTCCCACACTACGATGAGCACTTACATGATTCTCCTCTTTCCTGTTTACTGCAAATTCTGCCTTAAGGCTTCTTTTCAAGACTCAGAAGCCACTAATTATAAAGGAAAGGGCAGTTAATTGGCACATTTTTCTGTTGTGAAAGCAGTTCTTTCAGATAAGAATTAATGTAAATCTGCTTTTGTACATTGCAACTTTAAATTTCGCTGACTCAAGTTTACAACTGCTTTGTATACCAGAGGAGGTTTTGGTAAGTCTTGAACATTTTTACACTGCAACTTTAAAACATCACCAATAGATTGTGGATTATTTAACATAAACAAACATAAACGAACACATATACACACACACATACACACACACAAACACAGCTAAATTAGAAACCACAATTTTTAATTTTATATAATTACTATTAATGGGTAAAATTCATTTTTCTTTTAATATTTTAAAATATTATTTACACCCCTGAAATATGCTAATAAAAGTTAAAAATTGTGTATATGCCTAGATTCAAAGTTTTTGGCAAACCTCAAATACTTTTGATTGACATGTACATTAGCAGTTATTAGTTGACTTTTACTATTAGATGCACCTTTACAATGGTGATTTTGTAGAAACATAAGTAGTCAAATAGTGACATTTCTTGCAGTTTTGCACAGTATTTGAGTATAGTGCATAAATAGGTATGTTCATAAAATCAAAAAAAGAATATCTATGGAAATAAGCAAAATCTCAACAAAATTGCTATTCCTTTGCCTCATTGAATTTTTTAAAATTTTCTTTGTTTCAATGTGATTCTATTATATGTTTTGCATGATTGTATAATACCAAGGTCACAAATGCATCTTATTAACGGAATTTGCCAAGAAGACAGCCTTGGCATTAAAAATTCCCTCACAAAAGGCAATCCATAATCCTTAATAAAATAAAATTGTTATATGAGCCAATAAATGTATTTCTTTAATTCCCTTCCAGTAACACCTTCTTTGTCACCTAGTTTAAATTGTGCACTTTATTCATACATTGAAACAGAAGATATCCTATTATACATTTAAAAAGAGCATAGCTTTTCTGTGTAGTTTAGGGACGTGTGAAATTGTATGAGAAAGTACACAACACTTGAAAGTAAGCAATGAAATTACTTTATGTGGTATGCATTATTAGACACGTTAAAAATATTTTTCTTGTAAAGTCCACATTGCCCCTTTAATGTCTGACTATGAATTATAAATGTATAAATATGTGTATATGTAAAAATCATTGTAAATAACAGTTTCTGTATGACCACAGAAAAGACTCATCTATACTTTAGGCAAAGAGCTGCTATTATGTTGATGGCACTAGTTTTGTTAGCATTTACAGAAGATTGACCAGGAAACTTACTATTGTTATTCTTATTTTGAATTTCAGTTGGTAAAATTTTGAGTACAATGGCATTCTGACAGTTTAGATTTTTCAGTAATATAGATCAAAATTCTCTGTAATTTCACTAGAGATGCTTCATGGAAATTGCTTTTAAATTATAGAACAAGATTTCAACAATTATTCTCCTTTCCATGAACCCAATTTAAAAACAAAAGAATGTTAATTTATCACAATAAGACCGATTTTTCAGGAAATACATTTTACATATACTAACACTGATCTCTTTGGCTCATAAGATTATACCTATTTTATGCAGTTATGTAATCACATAAAGTGTTATGGTATGTACAAAATGTAGATAAATACATGTACATATACAGAAGTATAATCTCATTATTTTATAGCTACTACTCTGATTCAACTAATATGTATTCAAAAATATTTTTACCTCCTCTGCCATGCCCTGAAATTGGTGTTAATATCACTCATGTAACATACACTGAATTTAGTTGAAATTTTAAGTACATCTCATTCTTTTAATGACTTGAAATTAAAGACTATATAAAACCTTTAAATTAACTAAATACTGGGAGTTCTTTAATGAGGTATGATACCACTAGTGTCCTAAGGTGGTAGCTGTTTTTCTCTTTTCTCCTGTTCATGTTCCTATATGTTTTATTATGAAATGGAACAAATAGAACTGTTTAACATTTTTTTAAAAAAAACTTCAGTGATTTTATTAAGTACCAATCTTAAGGTTTAGAAATCTATTCAGGGATTTATTTGTTTTGAATTGATCTCAGGTTTGGGTAAGTGGTTTCCTTGAGCCGTGTTTCTAAATTTTTTTCTTAAATAGTTCATAGTTTATTTTTAAAAACAACACAGAAGCTCTGATTTCACTCTCATTTTTTTGGTAAGTATACTTTGGTAAATATATCTGGGGGGAGATAGATACATAATTGCGTTTATGTGGCTCTTTTGGAATTCCTGGTTGAGGGACAGGAATCCCGCCATGATATAATCATGGATTCTAGAAGAGCACCAAAGTTTTAGAGGTACTTTACTTTGGCATGGCCTGTCATCATTCCAATGAAATAATAAAGGAAGTAGTTCAAGTCACCTTCTGCATTGTCATGGTTCTTCAGCATGACAAAAAAAAAAATTTGTTTAATGTATTCTGTGCCTGATACCCTCAGACATATGTCTGTGAAACAAAGACATATTTATTTACTTACTTGGAAATACAAAGTCATGTTAATAGATTACTAAACATATTATTTGTGTTATTAGTCTCCTGGCTCACCTACATTCATCTGGCTATTTTTGAAGCAATGGCCAAAATTTTTATCATATGAAAAGTTTCAGAATTTTAAGTAAATTATTACCTGGCCCATTGCTGCCTAATAGTGCCATTTATTTTCCTTTTAATTGAGGTCCCAGAGGCACCTCGTGCTTCCCCTTTATTAGTTCAAAGTATGCAGAAGTGTAAAATTTTAACTGGGGAGGGATGCAGTTATTTTTGCCATCTGAATGATTAAGAAACATGGATACTATACTAAAACCACTTGTAATAGAGTGGACAAGACAGTTATAGTTTTATCTACTGAATTAATGCTTTAAAAATGAAAGTAATGATTTAATATAATTATTTAATATTCATGATATTTTCCTATTAAAATTTATATTACATATATTAATATTTTCCATCAGGATTTAAAAGCTCAGATTATTGGAGAGAAGAACCCACAGGAAATGTGAAGCTGTTGCTAATTAAACCAAGTGAAGCATATTTTCCTTTTTAACTTCTGGGAAAGTAGATAAATTATACATATGTAGACATACAAATATTTTAAGAGTCTTTATTCTATTTTAGATAAATTATACATATTTAGACACACAAATATTTTAAGAGTCATTATTCTATTGTAATAAGCATCATAACTAAAATACTGAAGTAGAGAAAGTTCATGTGAAAGTCATTTGGGAAGGTAATAACTTATTCAAAATCTACTTGTAAATATTATATATCGTAACTTTGTTTTTTGCAAAAATTCTTAATTATCAACATATATAGACCACTGTGTCTTCCATCTTGTTTAGTTGAAATATTCTATTTTTGTTTGTTTATATATGAAGAACAATGCGTGCTGGTAATTATACATCCCACCTCAAACTAGTTGATGATGTATTTAATACATAACATTACCTAATATTGCCAATAGGGAAGAACTATCAACAGATTTATGTTTCAGCTTACAGATGTTCCCAAAGATCTTTTAATAAGGTCTTAGCTGTATGTGTCAGTGATGTATGTATGTTTGTGAGTGTGTATGTGTGTAATTTCTAGGTATGTATGGAAGAATATTTTGAGAAATTTGAATAAATTTATGAAATCTAAAAATCTGTTTTATTAATGGACACAATCACAAATTTAGTTCTTATTAAACTGACAATTAACTTGGCCAATAGAATACCTTTTTCAGTAAATCCATAACAAACTTATTAACTAGAATTTGGTTTGAGGTATGCATATGATTTAAAATATCTTTTCTATGTTTCTGTAAACATTTTTCCAATGTATTTCTAGTCTTTTTTTTAAAAGGTGAAATTCAAAATGATCTTGCAATTCTGCTTTGTGAAATAGAATAGAACCATCTTTGAATGCTAAGTTTCTCAATGGAGGCTTACGTAAGCTGTTTTAAAAGTTAAATATCTGGTTATTTACAAATACAAAGCTATCTATATTCAATACTGGTTTGTTTTATACCTTACTTTTTGAATTGCAATGATTCTGAGTATAATTATTAGAAAGCCCATCACATACTAGTCAATGTTCTAAGCTTTTTATACATATTAGTTCATTCAGTCCTCACAACAGCCATAATCACTGTGTGATTCTTGAAGTTCTGGAAACCTAGAATTTCTATATAGTACATCAACATATCAGTTTACATGTATTATAGGAAAAGTAAAAAAAAAAAATCTGTATTTTTTCTTTGCTTTAATTCATATTTATATTTATGCCTTTTGGGGAATATCCATGCAATAAGGAAACTAATAGATGCTTTTCTATACAAGAAAACAAACAGGCAAACAACAAGTAAAAATAAACACTAGACAAGAAAACTGTACTATACAGAAAGCAAGTGCCCATTTTTGTGATGCTAGCTATTTACTAACTTTGGTACAATTTAGTTTCTGGGAATATATTGCAGTTTTCTTTTTTGGTTCACAAGTAATGATCATGTATTAAAAATGATTAATGTTGATTAAGCAAAAGTAAGCACTGTCTTCTTTTTTTTTTCTAGTTTTGTCAGTTTTCTTTGTCATTGGAGAAATTTGTTTTTATCTGCCATATTGTTGAACTTCAAGGATTGGACTTCAAGGATTATATATTGATTTCATCAAACATTTCGTTGTAAATTACTGTTAAAAGAATGAGGCCTGAATTGATCCCAATAGATATCATTGGTGGGACTGTAAGTGTTGAATTAACTTACTAGGTTTGAAAATGTCAGTTTCCATGATTCTTTTTAGAAGAATTCACCATAACATGATGCCAAAATACAAATCTATATTGTTGGCTATATATGAATATTTCCAACAAAGTTTATTTGTAAAAACACTGATGCTAAGAAAGCAAGGAGGAAATTGCAGAATTACCTTAGAAATATTAGTTACAGATTGTTCACAGTTTATTTTAAACGACTATGTTGAAGCAATTGGCTGTGCTTTGAATTTAGCATAATGTGTAAAAAGGTGTAATGTATAATTAGAGAGACATAAAACTCAATTATTGAGGAAAATTCTCATGAATTAAACTTTGCCATCCACAGATAAGTCCTGATTGCTTGTTAACCTTGGGTGCCTGCACTACACTTGATTTTAAGATTGTTGGTGTCCTATTCATTTTCAAGATTTTCCTGAGCAGATACAAATTCAGATTTTGGTGTTCTTCAAACTGAGGACGATCGCCTTTCATGAAATGTCTACGGTAGACATGATGTGGGTGAAAACTTTTTAAAATGTCGTATTTATTGCTAAATTTGAACAGAAAATAAAAGGAATGAAAAATTTTCCCCTTGCTGCAAATTAATAATACAATCACATGCACAGAGAATGTGAGGAAGCTTCAACGCTAAACTTCGATATTCACATTATATGAAATTTGAAATTTTCTGGGTGACAGTATACTTATACGGTAGTTTTCCTAGTTCAAGAAAATAACTCAAGGACTAACAATATTTGTAACTATGACCTTGTTGTAATTGGGAAAAGCCACTAGTTTCTCATATGACCTTTACTGAATATGTCATGCTTGCTGTTTAAAAAATTACTAACTAATCACATGCAAATTAATGCTAAACATATTTTTTGTACTTATTAAAATAATTTAAATATATTTGATCTGAAAATTGTGTTTTTTATACTCTATTACAACTTTTCTTACAAGAATTGAATTTACTGTGAATGTGGCTTTTATACATTGGGATATAAAATGATATTTTGTAATAGCACTTTTAAAAGTTGTTAGTTTCTTAAACTTCTTTTTAAAATATAAAGCTATAGGGAAACAGGAAAAGCATAAAAATACCCTAAAATATGGGGTGGGGGAATATTGTATTGCTAATGTAGATCTCTTCAATATTTTAAGAAAGTGGTCCTATGGAAAATATAAGCTCACCCAGAAAATTGGCTACCTGCTATTATAAAAGTGTCACATTTACATGGAACTATTAAATTAATAATATTTTATTTTATATAAGGTAGATTAAAGTTCACCATTCTCTCTGTAAGCCCTCATATCATGCAATTTTCTTGTTTGTCCTATTTTCTAAATCCAATGCAATATTTTTATTAAAAGTTTCTATTTTGATTACTGCTATTTTGTTAATAGTACTAAAATATTTTAAATGTCAAAGGTATAGAAACAGGACAATTTTTATCAACATCTTTTTTCATATAATAGTGGTCAACCCTAGCCAAATTTTTTAATTAACTGAGAAGTTTTTTTAAAAAAAATGGGTAAATCAGAATCTTGAGTGAGAAGGTTCTATGAAAAAAAAAATTAAAAGCTCTCCAAGTAATTTTACTGTACAGGTGTGTTTCTCTGCTTTCATGAACTCTTTCTAGTCCCTTTCTTTGTTGAAGACTTCTGCTTGCTAGCCTATAGGCACAAAGTTAAACGAATATTCCATCATTTTTCACATAATATAGTAAGTATAATTGACAATATTAAATCTTATGTAACAAAGTACTCATTCTTATTTTATTAATTTATTAATCTAATTAATTAAAGTTGCTGTCTTACTATTTGTACCTTACAGAATGTAATTAATTATAAACTGCGAATGTGTATGTAGCTGTAGATAATAGATATAGATATAATTGTCATCTTCAGCCTATGCTTTTAATCAAATATTTTAAAATTGCAGTAATATGTTTTTGCTATTTTCCTGGGTAAAATATGATCAATTAAAATAATAAGTACTAAGAGCCTGAAATTTACATCTCAGTAAAATTGTAGCCAGCAAAATGCTGAACACATCAACAGCATTCAACTAGTTTCCCTGATATTAGTCAACTTATAGTCCAGGCTTTCTCAAAATCATTTAAATGAAAGCATGCTTTAAATGGAAGCATTCATTTCACCTTTTCTCTGTAAGATCCAAAAGGGAGAAACTGAGTTTTCAAAGGGTTTTCTATGGTGTTTTGCCAGATCTTTAAAATGGGAAGCCAGGGAAACTGCTGATAAAACAATAAGGCTCAAATCTTAACAGTATACTGTGAAGATGGTTGCATTGCCAAATTGAAAAGGTTTTATATTCTCAAACTTATCATCAGTATTATCTCTGGGAAGTTTTCAGATGCAGATAGGAAAATAGAGAAATGGAAAAACAGATATAAGTGGTTAAAAGATTATCAAATCCCTCATATATCCCTTGAGAAACTGTGGAATTATATCCAATTTTCTTGGTTTAGAAAATCATGGATATGGGTATGTTTAAATTTTTTTAAATTTCCTCCATCAATTAACAGTTAATGTATTAGAAATTAATTGAATTTCCTTTATCTGGAAAATTTACTACTATGGAATATCTTATTCTCTTAATAATTTGAAATTTGGTTAAATTTCTTTTATTAATCAACAACAATTTCTAAATCACTTTTTAAGATGTAGAATAATGAGAAGATATAAACTAATAATTGAAGTATATCCGTTTCAAATTGTCCGTGCACTTACTATTTGAAACTAGTTTTATTTCCAAAGTAAAATATACATGAAATTCCATATAAGTGGAAAAATGAAACAGTTTTAAAGATTATCATGCCTACCACTTAAGTCAGGCTGTCTACAACCAGTTCATAGAACGTTTTCATAAAAACTATATACAGAGGTCACCCTAAGGTGTATATGAAAATCCAGTCCATTCCAGACAACTGAATCTGTACCTCAGGAGAAAAATGTCTATAATTCTATAATTTTTGTTTTGTTAACTTTTCTTCATACTGATCATTGCATTTCTCCTTCAAGATGCTGGTATATTATGAAGTAATTGTATTGAACTTCATGAGTATCTTACTGAAAATCGTGTTTTGCTTTCTGGAAGTCAATATATTATCGATGACTCCTTTAAATAAGAGCAGGAACAACTTCAAACTAGTTGAAACACAGAAAAAATTTAGGGACAGAATTGAAGATGTCTCATTCAATTGCGATGAAGCATTAAAACTCCTGACCTCAGGCTGGGCACAGGGGCTCAGGCCTGTAATCTCTACGTTTTGTGAGGCCAAGGAGGATTGCTGGAGGCCAGAAGTTTGAGACAAACCTGAGCGACGTACTGAGACCCCATCTCTAAAAAAAAAAAAAAAAAAAAAAATTTTAATTAGCTGGACTTGGTTGCAGGCACTTGTAGTCCACCTACTTGAGAGGCTGAAGCGGGAGGATACCTCGAGCCCAGGAGTTTGAGGCTGCAGTGAGCTGTGATCCTGCCACTGTTACTCCCAAGTGGGAGATAGGAGTAGGACCCTGTCCCTAAGAAACAAAATCAAAACAAAACTAAAAACTACATGAACTCAGAAATGTTAGGAATTAAGCTATGGAATTTATTAGTATGATGAAATAACAAGACTTATTGCCTGTGTAGCTCAGTTCAAATTCTGGAGTAAAATAATCTGATAGGGACAATTTGGTCTAATCAGCTATATTATCTTGGGTAAAAAATAAAAGCAAAACTGCTGGGTCACCCCCTTATCAGTGGAGAGAGCCAGTGTCCACTGAAGAGGAGCAAAGTTTCTGTATACACTTCAAAACGTTGGCCATTACATTCAAATAATGTTTTTCTATTTTGAAAAATTGTAAAAATGAAAATGAAATTTAAAAATACATAAAAACTGAGGAAAACAAAAAAAGAGACACTCTCAATACTAATATAATTTTATTTTCTAATGACACAAATCAACTACGTAAAGATGTTGTAATTTATGATTGAATTGTCAGTATTTATGTATCTGCATAATGTTTTTATTTTATTTTGATGTATTTATTTATTTTGAGACAGAATCTCACTCTGTTGCCCAGGCTGGAGTACAGTGATGTGATCTCATCTCACTGCAACCTTCACTTTGCAGGTTCAAGCGATTTTCCTGTCTCAGCTTTCCAAGTAACATGGACTACAGGTGCATGCCACCACGCCTGGCTATTTTTTTTTCTTTTTTGTAGTTTTAGTAGAGACAGGGTTTTACCATGTTGGTCAGGCTGGTCTCGAACTCCCGACCTCAAATGATCCACCTGCCTTGGCCTCCCAAAATGCTGGGATTACAGGTGTAAACCACCGTGTCTGGCCTGCATGATGTGTTTAACATAAAAATAAATACCACCTATTGGATCAAAGAACACATGTACACTAAAGATTTTGGTATATACATTTTTGTTATCAAAATTAGTTGCCCTTAGCTTACACTGGGATGACAGGTCATTTACATTCACAATTGCTTCTATTAGCACAGTCTCTCAAAAGGTATGGAGGAGACTGGTGGCCCAGGCAAGTGGAATCATGATTTGGATGTGGGGTCCTACAGGGCAAAATTGTAACCGTGTTGCCTGTCCTAAACAATCCAGGAATGGAAATAGACTAAAACTTAATGCCAGACAGAAATTATCTGGCAAAGAATATTCTAGGAAAATTGCTATCAACATGTCCAAATGACAGGAACATGGCCAAAACAAGAGGGTTAGAAGAAGTAACTGAACTGGAATGGAATTGAAACATGTTATACTCAAATTCTGGAGTAAAATAATCTGATAGGGACAATTTGGTCTAATGACCTGTATTATCATGATTAAAAAATACAAGCACAATTGCTGGGTCACCCCCTCATCATTGGAGAGAGCCAATGTCCATTGAAGAGGAGCAAAGGACATTATTTTGTTATAAATAATGAAAATAGAGTCTTTATTGGGGACTAAGAATAAAACTAGAATATCTACCTGTCTTCATTACCTACTATCCTCATAATACATCCTGGGCACACTAACATCAAGTAAAGTAAGTTAGATGAAAACTCAAATAAAATTACATTTACTATGAGAAGTGAATGCAATTTTATTTGAGTCATAGGGAAGCAGAATACATTGACTAAATAATTAGCCAAAATTTGAGTAAAGAGAAGTAGTGATCAAGATTTGATGATTTAGTCTCACATGTTTTCAAGAACCAGAGTTTTCCATTTACCCTCACTATTAATTTATATCACTAATGTGCATTCTTTATATTACTATTTATTCAGAGGTTACAATTAGGAAACATTTTATGCCATATGAGAAATTTTGATACAGCAATTGTGGTAACATGTAATATAACATAAACTTAACTGATTAGCATATTTCATGATAGTACAGTACTACTTAGTGAAAGCTTGATTTTATAATTTCAATTTCTGCTTAAAGAATAATTTGTATTCATTAATGTCTTGTTATTAAGCACAAATTTTACAATTTCTATAATATCAAACCTCATCTCTTAGTAGTTTAAAACTGATGAAGCTACAGCTAATATTTTAATAGCAGTATAACTAAAACTTAGATAATAATTTGTTTTGAGCACATGAAAGACTATTATAAAACTTTAACAACTTGTGCTTGGTTGAATGTTCACTGATCTCCTGTGTTTCTCACACTTACTTAATGATTGCTTTCTCCGTTACTTTATAATATTCTTAATGGCAGGGATTCTACCATTCTTTTTCAAATATTGGATTGAAATTTACCAGGATTCTTTGAATCTGGGCATTGGTTTATCAGTTTTGGAACGTTCTTAGTTATCATCTCTTTAAATAACGTTAATTCTCTCTACTCTCTCTCCCCTATCTCTCTGTAATACCAACTACATATATTTAGATCTTCTTACTCAGCCCTCCATGTCTTTTAACCTCTCTATCATGTCTTTGGTCTGTATTCTGGATAATTTCTTTTAAGCACTTGCTAAATAACTGGCCTAAAATCCTATCTTTAATTTTGAATTTTGAATCCAGAGTCTGAGCATTAAATTACACACTGGTTCTGTCATTCCCTTGCTTTGAAAAAATTGATTTAAGTATAAAATATTTATATAATTAATAAGACTCTGTGAAAATTATTCTTTAGTCCATGGGGAACCTCTGGGCTAATATTCAGTGATCTGAAATTCTTACAATTGACTTCAACCAACTTATAAAAGATGAATACCCTTCACATTCCTGTACATTTTCTTCTAAAATTTTGAGGGATAATCCCAACTACTTAAAAACTAGATGTAAATTAATTTATGTAAATTTTGAATAAGCATCCTATCCAGGCATTGAATTTTAAAATCATTTCATAAGGCTACTATCAAACTACTATCAATAAGATCAGTATAAACATCGTGCCCATTTATGAAATGGCACATTTATAAAATGGGTACAATGTTTATAGAGATCCTACTGGTAATAGTCTTAATTAAATGTTGTATAAGACAAATTGATCAGATATAATTTCAGCCTCTGTCTGTCAGATCAGGAAAACCATTAAAGTGTCATGTATTCATAGAAAAACTCATGAGAAGCCAAGATGGTACAGAAATGGTGGATACATGTTTTAGAAAGCACTTCTACATGAGTGTCATGAGTGTCACATTTTTGCACATATTGTCAGCAAAACCACTGGCTGCATTTGTTCCAGAATGACTTTTCAAATATGTTTGTAGAGCAAGCAGCCTTGAGAGAAAATTATAGTGGCAAATTTTGGTTATTTATAGGCTAGTGAGATAAAGATATTGTGTCTCTTTGTGGCAAAGACCAGGCAGGTTTATTACCTTTCACAAAAGCTTCAGGTTCCCTAATCATGATACTCTCCCATAATGTAATTCATTAAGTATGTAGGTATCTGCTGAATATACTTTTATTGCCCTACAGGAATTAGGAATTAGACTATGGGTGCAAACAAGATTATATACTGGCTATTGATCTTACCATAAGTAATAAACTCTTTTATCTCTGGCCCAGGAGCTTCATGTCTTCTGCCAGTATCCAGAACACTTTGTCTGGTTAACATTTTACCTTACATGTGTGGGAAAATCTTGAACTTCATAGTTCTTGACAAATAACCACCACCACAACCATAACAGTAAAAATAATAATGACAATATATATGAATAACAAAGAAAGCACACCATGCCTGTTATCTTTCAAGACATGTTAAGTATATTAATTATTTTTTTTACAATAAAGCTATTAAGTTAATACTATTATACAGATCAGGAAATTGAGGCAGATATATTCATTACTTTGCCAAAGATCAAACAGCTAATATATGGTAGAAGTGAGATTCAAACATACACAATGAATCTCCAATCTATGACTTCAACAAATTTTGTATAATTGCTTATTCAAGTAATCCTTTTTACTATTGCATATCATAGACTATTCATGGTCCATTTTATAATGGTAGTAAAAACATTGCCACCTTAAAACTGAACCAGGTCACTTAACTCCAAACCCTCATTCTCTTAAGAAATGATTACTTTCAAACACTCTTGTTACCAATTACATTTTCAGTCACTGTTGATATGCACATCAACCAAAATACACTATATTTTAAGCAAAAGTAGACTTCTTATAGAATTTGAATTATATACAGATTTATCGAACATTTATGAAAAAAAAAGCCTAGATTTAAGAAAAATCTCTCAAAGATGTGCTGCAAAATGACTACCAAGGGTAATACCTCTTTTGTAGTCAGGAGGCCACAGGTGTCAGACTAACATCACTGCCACTATAAATCATCATAACCAAGTAAGTAACTCTATGGTGTGTTACGTCGAGATGGACATGTATATCTTGTTAGCCATAATCCAAATGAACAGAATGTATGTCCATGCCCTACCTTTCAAGTACTGTGGAGCTGAAGAGTGAGACCTCTGTTAATACCACTGCAGAAAAACCTCAGTATCATAAACTATCTTTAACTTAAATAAACAGCAGAAGCAGGAGATTTTCTTCCTTCTCTTGGTTTCTGCTTTTCAAGTCTTGTGTTCATCTGTTTGGCTGAATTGAAATCAAATCCAGAACTCTAGTTACATGGGAATCTGAAAAATAATATTAAGCTTCTGGCTGCCACAGAAAAGGAATCTATATTCAGAATCTGGGGACATAAGAGCTGTGAACCATTCTAGCAAATTCTTCCTCATGCATTAACTTTTAACATAGAAGAATCTGTTCCAAATAAACTATACAATTCAAAAAATCTCAATGATATGCAACAGGTCTTTTTGAAAATTAAGTAGCTATTAAACAGCAATAAAAAATATTTCACTGAGATCTCTACTCATTTCATGATGCCATCTTGGTACTCCTAATTTGGGCAGGTAGGCTTGGAGCTAACTTTTGAGGTCATGAATGTAAATTGGAATGAAAAAGACAGTGATTAGAGATTCTGTATGCCAGCTCCATGAGACAGGGACAAGAAATTTTACCTGCCATGTTGCAGAAAGACTAGGAAAGAAAGGATGATCATAGAAAATGGAATCTGGTGAGAAAAAAATAATGTATGATAACAATCAGTAGTATTTCAATTTTTTTCATTAGCAGTTGTATAGATCTAGAATGAAGATGATTTAAAAGTCTGGGCTAGAGTTTTTAAAAATGTGAATTGTCTGTCTACTGGCTACAACTAAATCTCTATAACACTCTTGAAATTATAGAACTCTTTGGGGTACCAAATAATGAAATGCTTTAAAAATGGATACTGGACAAATGTGGCTGAAAAATATCCCAAAATTATAGCATTCCTCAAGCTAAAAGACATCAACAATAAAATACTGTAGTAGATAAATTTCTGGCATTGTTATGTGGTGATTTTGTGGGTAGTGAAGAGAGAAATTAAGGGCATGGTACAATCTGTTCTTCAGAAGATGCATTGTGTAGTGCTCTCATGAGAATGACAAGGAAATAATTGAACGCATTTTGTGAACCAAAATATTGATGAATAAAGAAAAGACAACTCTTGGGCAAGACACAGAGCCATGAAAGACAGGTAATTTTCAAACTTTAAGTTCAGTTTCTCATTGAGATGTATGAGAGAATGAATGTGAGGCAATTCTGAAATCATAATTAGAGGGAAATCTATAACAATTACTTTTGCAAACACTTCTAAAAGTGACAGTGGGAAAGATTTTTAAACAAATAATTTTCAGGCCTATTGAAAAGATAATGGAGTGTGTAGTTCTCTCTTGGCACAGACAACAACTCACTTTGTCCAGAAAATTATAGGGCAAGCAATACAGAACACTTGGGCTTCATTAAGAGAAACACAGCACACTGTGGACTGGGAAGCCAGTCGCACAGGAACAGAAAGCCTGGAAAAGCACCCACATCTTGCCTATTTGCCATTTCATTCAAATATCGTTGTAAATTTTTAAAATTATTCTCTCATATCATTCTCTGTTGGAAAAGAAAAAAAAATTGTTTTTGTAATGAGTCCAGATGTTCATGCAAGTTAAGAATAATGGAATAAGTGGGTATGCATATTTAAAGCTAACGTACAAAGAAGTTATTTATGGTATAACAATTGCAGAATGAAAGTCAAGAAAAATGGAATTTGTCTTGCTGAGCTTCTAGCCAAGCAGATCATGCCTGCATGTGTGTCTACTATTTTTTTTTTATTGTACTTTAGATTCTTGGGTACATGTGCAGATCATGCAAGATTATTGCATAGGTACATTCATGGCAAGGTGGTTTGCTGCCACCATCCCCCATCACCTATACCTGACATTTCTCCCCACATTATCCCTCCTCCGCCCTCCCTCTCACTAGCCCTCCCATAGCCCCCCACAACGGACCACAGTATGTGATGCTCCCCTCTTTGTAACCAAGTGTTCTCATTGTTCAACACCCGCCTATGAATGAGAGCATGCTTTTTATGTGATTCTGATTAGTTTTCTTAGACTCTTCTAAGAATTACATGGTAAATTCACATATGGCACACTGAACTTCTCAGTTGAAAGGCATTTGACTAAGCAAATTATTGACAACATTATATTCTAGATCTTGCATTGTTTACATATATTAAAAATTTAGGAATTCAATTAAATATGAACCTCAACCTCTCAAAATACTAGAAATCAAAAACATGAAATTACTCACTTGGAATTAAATCCTAAAGTCAAAAAAGGAAGTTTTAAAGTCATATATATATAAGATAAAATACTTTACAGGTCTGATTGACTAGAATATAAATTTATTATGAATTTTAACATTTTAAAATAGAAAATTTAAATTGGAAGTCTTTTTGGTCAGTCACAGAAACATAAAGTATTTAGTTCCTTAGAAACAAACAGCTGTACTACACATCCAAGCTCTGCTAAGAAAACAAAGGACTTAGCAAACATGTCAGACTATCCTGGTCCCTGAATATTGGCAATATCATCCCTATTGTTAGATGGTCGCATCAGGCAAAAAAAGCACACCTAATTTAGATTAATATTCAATTCATCATATTCCTTTGTTCTGATTACTTATACATGAGAAAATTATTCGAATTTGGCTTCCTATTTAGGTCTCCCTACATTGAGATAATGTACTGAATATATGGACTAGAAATGTCCTAGCCTCTATAATAGTACTTTATTATTATAGATTAGAGTTATAGTAATCTGGATTTTTACATATCAATTTCATATTTTTATGTCTTTGAGTCTACCATCAATAGAAGAAAATGCCACTGGTCTACTAGCAATGTCTTGCCTCTAAAACTGGTATTGAATTTGGGCAAATGTAGCAAAATCACATGTGAAATTCTGAGAGCTCTTTTGGAGAAAAGCTGCTAATTTTTTCTCCATTTCTGTATCACCATATTAGGAAGACAAAAGTTATTCCTTATGCCCACAGGACACATTTTCTTGCACTGATTAACCACAATATAGTCACTGCCTGTTTTTATTTTCCTAGTACATTTAATGCAGTTTATATTTGTTATTATCTCCTCTGTGAATTTCCTATGGGTACCTTCAGGGGCTCTGATTTCTGAAAGCAGAGGATAAATGTCCTAGCTCAAGAACAGAGAGAATTTGACCTATCTCTATTCAGGCTCCTAAGGGTTTGGATGATGCTCACCAACATTGGTGAGGGCAAATCTTCTTTACTCAGTCTCTTGATTCAAATGCTTATCTCTTCTAGAAACAGCCTCCCAGACACACCCAAAAATAATATTTTACCAGTCATCCAGGCATCCGTTAACTCAATGAAGTTGGCATATAAAATTAACCATCACATATCCAACCTTTGTTCACTTGGCACCCATATACATCTCCTTATATCACCCTTAATCCGTAAGTAAAGAGGATAACAAGGTCATAATTCTACCTACAATAATACAACTGTTCTGCATACAACTGAGGAGAAACTAATTTCTTTCCCAGAAGAGACAATCAAGTTTTTAAGTGATATTTACTCTTCTGATATTTCAAAATTTAAATACTATGATGTAAAATGAACAATATGTAAATACTGATATAAATCTAATATATCATGTTATAAGATAAGGAATATGAGGGAGAAATGCCAAATATTTGCTTAAATATGTTTGTATATACAAAACTGTATTTGTAACAAAATAAGAACATACCCATGACAATTACAATCTTGGATTCTGTAATGCATCACATGGTCTTCATGGCATTCCTCCCACTTCTGAACACTCAGTTGTGTTAATTAGCTGATATTTTTAACTACCTTCCTCTACTGTCTATTCTGTATTCTCCTTTCCTTCAGAAAGAACTTTACCTCTTCATGGTTTTTTTTAGCAAAGTCACCCAAATTTTCATTACTGAAGGGTTTGGGCCATTCATAGTCCTGCCTGGATTGGTTGTTTTATATTGACCTTAATCACAGGGCATAGTAATACTAAAACACACTGAAAAAGGATCTCCTGGATTCCAGACATACTTTTTCTTACGTCTGTTGTGGAATGGTAGTCCAATTTCCCTTGAATGTTCATATGAATCAGTACAGCCAACACCTTAATTCCCTTCTTGGCCAATTGACTCATAGTCATGAGGAGCCCAAAATGATCAGATGGTAGTCTTAACATCCATTTCAATGGAATCATTGTTTCCTGATGGAAATATTTCTCCCTCTGGAACTAGACCTCTAGACCAGCAGAACATAAACTTGTGGGAAGAAGAAGCAAAAATTTTGCTAGTGGGTCAGTAAGGTAATGGTGAAAACACCATTTCATTTTTAGCTCTTGATTCCTGGACACATGAATCCTGGCTATTGGAAAAAGAGTAGCATGCAGTGGACACTGATTCAGAGCATATACAGTCTTCTGGAGAACCTTGCTTCACTCTTGCAAGGTACTGCCACCTGAATTTCTGCTGGTATGAATTAGAAAACTCAAGTAGTTCTTTTAGAGAATAGTACATCTCCTCATGGGTCACCCTTTGTTTTTCACTTCTAGGGGCCTGCGGGGGCTTGAGTCTAGTTATAATTGTAGAAGTAAAAAAGGATAGTAGGGTTTGGTCCTGAGGAGAATTAGCAAGGACTTGCATGACCACTGTTTCAGGGGACACCACAAACTTTTCCTCAGGCAATGCAAGCTGAACTCCCTCACAAGGAGGTGGGAAGGCTTATTTCAATGTGGCAGGGATGCTGCTGCCACTGGAGATAGGAAGGCTGGTTTTGCTGGGTTTAGAAAGCCTACTTCCACTAGAGATGGAGAGACCACTTCCATTGCCAAAGATTCATCGGAATTTAGATGCTTAATGTCCCCAGCTTCATTAGAGTCTCCTCACATGTCCCATCTCAACTTACAGGATCCCATCCTTTAATAATCAATGTCCTCACCTTATCAAGAAACACGCAGCAAGACTGGGAGTTCAACTTGTCTTGTAATTCAGCCAATCACAGGATGAGGTCCTACATTTGATTTTCAGCCCTTTCAGCCCTCCAGCTATAGGAGATATGACTTTCTCATGGTGTACCTACAAGCTCTTAAATCATTGATGTGCCTCTTGAGTTGGTAATTAAAATCACTGAACTTATTTTTTTTCTTTCATCCCTCTGTCTAGTGACATTAGGAACAAGCAACCAGTGTCATTATATTTCTTTAATTTCCAAAATGTTTGAAAGTCTCATAAACATAATTGCTTACCTCCTTCCTTATTATAAGTGGTTAATTAGGAGTATCCAATGAAGATATTTTACATATTGCACCATGGACTATCAGTGCTCCCTTTAATACTATAAATAGAGTCATTAAAATCTTTGAATCTCATCTGAGTAAAGATGCAATTCTAGAAACTCCTAAATAATTCAGAAAACTCATTTTTAAAATTATCTTCCTCTAGAACCAATTTCAGTACCAAAATCTGTGCTACTCAGGATTATCCAGAGAAATGGAACAAATAGAATATATATATGAGAGAGAGACAGACAGACAGACAGAGAGGGAGAGAGAGAGAGAGAGGTGGATGATGAGATATGGGAATATCTCTTCAATTTATTATTTTTTATTCAATTATTTTAAAAACTGGCTTACATGATTAACAAAACAAAGACATTCTATGTTATGTTGTCAGTAAGCTGGAGAATCATCAGAGGTCCTGGCATAATTCACTCTGAATCTGAAGGCCTGAGAATATGGAGAGCTGATGCTGTAACGTCTACTTTGAAGCCAAAGCCCTGACAACTGATGAGTGTTCATGAAGGACTGGGGAGGTGAAACTGGCATAAGTTACAGAATCTGGAGTCTGAAGGCTAGGGAACCATGAGCTTCAAAGGGCTGAAGAAAATATTCCAGCTCAAAAAGAGCTGCATGGTCTCTCCTCCACCTTTTTGTTCTGTTCATGTCACTAAGGGATTGAATGATGCCCACTCACATTGGCGGCTCTAAACTTTATTGGTCATAAATATTCCTTTTAGGATTTCACAGAGTCTATTCCTTTATTTTCAGTCACCTAATGTTATAGAGGAGAAAACTAAACCTACTATCTGAACTTTCATTATTTGGATACTTAAATGTGTTTTTTTAAAATAAAATACTTTCCCTGGTTACTTATTGGCACAGAATGCTTATTGTTGGCTTTGCTTAGAAAGTGGTGAACATTATCTGTCTGTATGTTGAAATTAAAAATAATAAAAATGACGTACTTCCAAAATCTTTTTTTCTAATATGGCAATGTTTCTCAACATTGAAGTAAAATAGAGCTACCTAGTTCTAGAAGTTTCCAACATAGAGGTACACATTATGCCCTTAGTTCCATTTTTTGTTCACTTGGTTTTTGGTCTAATCCAATTCAGAAATCTAAAGTTAAGTCATTGTATGCTCCTAATCTTAGAATGATTTTCTGTGTAGTTGCTCTTTATATACTATTGTGCTCTAGACTTGAAATATTTGCTTAGCCACCTCAGCTACATGGATTTTTGATACTTGTAACAGAGTGGACTGCTACTGCTAGTCATGTGATCTTGAGTAACTGATTGAACTTGTCCGGTCCAAGTTTCTTCATTATGAACTGAGGATAGTGTCTATCCTTGTTAAGTATCTAATTCATGGAGCTGCTCACAGCACTAAATTATATAACATACAGTTCCTGGTATATACTGATGGCTCAATGAATCATAAAGATCATTGGCATTCTTGTGTTCATCATTATTTTTAATCCAATCACCAGAAGCTACTGTTACCACAAGGCCTTTCTTTGCTCACAGAAATTAATTTGGGGGAATTAAACTTTTCAAGGCACAAGACACTCATGTCATTTCCATTTTCCAGGTTCTGAACAACTTTCTAGGAAGTTGTTGTTCAGAACTGATAATATTAGTATGGACTTTCCGTTTCGAATTCAGAGGAGATATCAGTGCTGAAAAAAGAATGGTCTTGCTTGTACTTTAAAACAGGCAAACTTGTATAAATGGTCTGTGTTTTATTTTTAAAGTTCCATCATCTTTGTAATTAGTGAAATTTCTTCACAGAAACTAGCAATAGGTTAACTGTTAGATCCTTTTTTATTGTGTATAGTTCTATTCTGTGTGCAAATTTGTTAATATTTAATTTAAAAGGTGGGGAAGTTTAATATTTGAATGAAAACCTTTTAGTCAGTATCATGTATAATAGAGTTGATGTGTCTACTGCTAATCTTGTTCATAGATATCTTTGTTTGTTTGGGCTGCTGTGACAAAGTATCATAGACTAGGTACTTAGAAACAATAAAAATTTATATTTCATTTTCTGAAGGCAGGAGATTCGAGATCAGGTTGCCAGCATGATCACGTTCTTTGAGGGTCTTCTTTCTGGTTAATAGATAGCCCTCTTCTCAGTGTGTCCTCATATGGAAGAAAGGACAAGAGAGCACTCTGTGGTCCCTTTTATAAGGCACCAATCCCTTTCATGAAGGCTCCATCCTTACGGTCTAATGACCTTCCAGAGGTCCCACCTCCAAATCCCACCTCATTGACTATTATGTATCAACGTATGAATTTGGTTGGAACATAAAAATTCAGTCTACAATAACAAGAAACTCTCTCTCTCTGCTCATATCAAGTCCCACTTTCATCACATTGTGAAGCTGACTCAATGTGCCATGATCCTTAATCAGGTTACTCATCTACATGTTTGTAGGTATTTGGGAAGAGCCTTGATCACCAAGTGGTTGGCTTTCCACAGACTTTCATTCCCAGACTCTGGTTTAGGAATAGATCTCTCCTACATTTTGGTTGAGTCAGCTCCCCATTCGGCTATCAGGTCCTTTTGATAGAAAAGTCTTCATTTTCATCAGCCTTCCCATATAGCTCACCAGCATCCAGATTTATCTCCTTCTTTGTTTTCTTTTCAGGTTTATTTTATTTTCTCTTCATTTCTTCACAGTTCTATGCTTATGAAAAATGGCTAACATTTATTGACATAGATTGACTTTGATGGGCACTACACAAAGAATTTTACATGAATCTATTCATTTAATTACCATACAAAATATGAAGCATGTATTAATATTATGTGGATTTTACCAATAAGAAGCCTAGATATATTGTAGTTCAGTAAAGTAACTTTCCCAGTATTACACAATCAAGGAGAGATAAAACAAAGGATGCAAACAACAACTTTACTGTTACGCACCACTTATAGACTCCTGAGGGCATAAAATCTTGCTTGTTTACACGTATGATGGTATTTATGCCAATTTAAATTTACTGTGATTGCTTGTTCTTTTTAATTTTACGTTATTTTTTTCAGTCAGGATCTCAGTGTGTTGCTTAAGCTGGTCTTGAACTCCTGGACTCACGCAAACCTCCGTTTGTAACCTCATGAGTAGCTGGGATCACAGGCCTGGCCACTAAGCTCAACCTACATTGTTATTGCTACTGGAGTAAATATCTAAAGCTAAATAATATGTATTATTATGAATAAATGGGGGAGCAAAAAAATATTATAGCAAAAACTTCTAGAGGAATACTTCAAGTTAAAACTCAACCACAATTTATTATCATTCTCACAAATTGTGCTAGATTCTTTTAAAATAGTTTTATGTATAAAATATTCTGAATTTCACAGATTTGTCCAAGTTTTGAGTAAGAGATAATATTTGCTCCATCTTCTTCTTTAATAAAAGTTTAATAGATTGCTCATCTTCAATGAAGCAAACACATTTGGCTGAATTATTGGAATCTGATTTAAATACAGTAGGATTATTAAAATGTTTTTGCTCTTAGATGTAGTTTTTTACTAGACTCTTATGATTTAACTGCATAGATATATGGAGGTGAAGGAAACCTGGAAACAAAGGATGATACCATGACCTAATATTCTGTTTTATAACCATTAATATTATCATACAGTGAGAGAGAAAAATTTCCAGTATACCATAAGAATTATTTTTCAGTTAGAGGGACAAAATTGATTATAAAGAAGTAACTAATAAGGGCATTTATGACTCCCTTTATGTATATGATTCACCCATTAGATATCTTCTCAAAGGGGTCTGCATAACTCTGCAGCATCTTCATTTTTTTTAGAGCTCAGTCATTTGTCATTATGTCATGAAATGACATAAGCTGATCTGTGGCTTTGTGAAGACAGTGACAATAATTGTCTTGGCATCCTTATTTGTGATCAGTAAACTTTGATATGGATAACGTTAGATGTCTTATGACAAATCAGCCCCAAAGTTCCCATCTTCAAGGCCATCAGCAGCAAATGGCAGTTGATAAGGCAGGACTCACTAAGGTGTTGTCCTTTCATAACAGTTTGTACCTCTGTGTCTCTGGAAGATACAGTCTATGTAAGTTATGTGACCAGTCCCCTGCATTTAATATGCAGGTGAGTGCTTTAGAAATAGTTTTTGTTAGTCAATAATAGTAGAGAAGTTTAGGCAAAAGTGATACATATATATGTCTATTGTGTGTGTGTGTGTGTGTTTGTGTATGTGTGTGGCCAATGTCTCAGTTTAACAAAATGAATTTGCCTGAGTATCATATGATTGACTGCCAGAATTCTTCAGTGACCTAAAATGTTTTCGTATTCACTCTATCTGCCAATAAGATTCATTGTCTTGTTTTGTTTGTTTGTTTTTTTCATTTTGTTTTCTGTTAAGAAGCTCTTTCAAAGTGAATGGCATTTGGCATCTTTGTGGAGATATATGTATTAACACTTTTGTGTGCGTGAAAATTTACTCACTCGGCACCACAAAAATTCATGAGCAGCAGAATCACCCACTCAGAAAGGTATCTTGAGATTGATCTTCTGGGAGCCTACCCCCACACTATTTGTAGAAGAGAAAGCTTGCAGTCACTGATGTTTCTATTCTTTTTCCACTTTCATATTAAATCCCTCATCAATTCTTGTATCTAGAATACTGGACAAATATTCCATGTCCAGTTGAAAAAAAAATGTTGCTTCTTTCTCTGAAGGATCACTTGAACACTTCCATTTTTCTTTACCACTTAATGCCTTTTCACTGTCAGGTGCCCATCTCTTTCCCTTTCAAGTCCTATTGACTTTCTATTCCCCAGCTGAGTGGTCTTTCTAAATTCCAAATCTAACCTGTCAGGGTACTGCTTAATGACTATTTTGCAAAGATAAAATCTAAGCTGAAAATATTAGCTTGAATAATTTCCTTCATAATAGGATCATATCCTAAATTATATGGCCCTATTACTTTTTGGCCAGTTTTCATTGACATTTTTTTTTCAAGGACTTTAGTCTCCATGTACAGTGGATTTCTTCCTAACCTCCAAATGAGTTGTATGCATTCCTGTTAGTGACGTCCTACGTGTTTCTTATTTTCCTAGCGTGTGCACTGCCTTCCATCTCTACCTGCTGAATACCCTTTCAGGTTTCAAGACACAGTTTTACCTGCAGGTTTTTTTTCCTGTGAATTCTTTTCATATTTTCCCATAGTTAGTCTGACTTTGAGCCTCCTTAGAACTTTAAAGTAAATCATTTATTATGTTTAAACTGCATTAGAACAATGCCTATTGAAGTAGGATATATTAATTTTAGGTCTAACTATAGTAGGCTCTGTCCAATGTTTCTAAGACTAATAGCCTATGGATGCCTGTGATTTCTCTAGCTCAATTAAAATCATGCCTTTAATAAATTTTTAAGTACAGAATTCTTCATGAGTTATACATTATATTGATGTGGTGACTTTTTCTACTTTTACCTCTAATGAAAATAATAAAGAGGTTAAAACTTGTCTGTTTCAAGCCTCCTAATTCCACTTGGAATAAAATTAATACCCACAATCATATATTACAATTTATGCACTTTCTTTGTCTGCAGGCTTCCATCTGAAATTATGTTCATAACCCATCCAATTTAAATCACTTGGCAATGATAATGAACCCCACCTGGGAAATACAAAAGAGCCATAGATACCCATTAATAGTCGCAATCTCAGCCAAGCCTGACCACCTCTGCACGTTAAACAGCACTCTTTGAAAATGACTTCTGACATACGCAGCTGTTTGAAACCTTATAAGCCATTTTGCATGAAAAAATTTCAGAAACAGATTTTTCTATGTTATTTTATGTTTTTGTTAAGATTACCTTTTAAAAAATAGCCAAATGAAGATCAAAGTGAAATGGTTTAAAAATGTTTGAAGAGACACAAAACGTTTAAGATTGAAGCCAGCAGGATATCACTGAAGAGGTCAAATATATTAAATGGAGATGTGGAGAAAAATGTTTAAATACTTTACTATAGTTAATTAATAATATAATATGAAAATTAAGAATAAAAACATTGAATATTGTAAGAAAAATGGAACATACACACCTAAATGAGTTTTCTTCTTGTACATATAGATTTGGATCCTCATTTCTGATGCCAAAGACAGTTCAGATGGTAAGAGTTTAGGTAGTAAGGGATACAATTTCCTCTAAGAGAATACATGAAAAAAATATATTAAACACTAACAGAGTGATGAATTTGCATAAAAGTTTTTATATTTTTATTAGCATTGTGTATGTTTATACTTATTTTTAGAATAATTCCTTATGCAATAATAGTTCCAATTATCTTAGGACCACTTTATGTGTGGCCATTGGGACATGCCTCTCTGAAGACCATTTTATTTTATTTTTTGAAATGTTTTAAAATTTTCCATTAAATAATATTGATTTCATTTGTTATTAGATGAGACAATTTGTCTCATATTTTAAGCATCTTGTTTTTATCAAGGAGTGGGAGAAAAATAAAAAGTCTTAGGCTGAGCACAGAGTACTTCAGGAGAAGTTAAAAATCTTTAACTCAATCATTCAACTCTCAGATAATGATCTTCAAATTCCACATTCTTGCCCAAGTACTTCTACAATATTTTATTATTATTATTGTTAAAATTTAAGTTCTGGGGTACATGTGCAGAATGTGCAGGTTTGTTGCATAGACATACATGTGCCAAGGTGGTTTGCTACATCCATCACCCCGTCATCTCCACTAGGTATTTCTCCTAATGCTATTCCTCACCTAGCCCCCCACTCCCCAACAGGCCCCAGTGTGTGATGTTCCCCTCCCTGTGTCCCTGTGTTCTCATTGTTCAACACCCACTTATGAGTGAGAACATGCATTGTTTGGTTTTCTGTTCTTGTGTCAGTTTGCTGATAATGATAGTTTCCAGCTTCATTCACGTCCCTGCAAAGAACATGAACTCATCCTTTTTATGGCTGCATAGTATTCCATGTGTATATGTGCCACATTTTCTTTATCCAGTCTTTCACTGATGGGCATTTGGATTGGTTCTAAGTGAGCTTCCTTCTCTAAAATAAATAAATAAATAAAAATTAGGGCAAGAAGCTATGTGTCTTTAATGAAGCTCAAGAATGTTGGTTCCTGAACTTTATTAAAGACACATAGCTTCTTGCTCTAATTTTATTTATTGATTTGTTTGTTTGTTTATTTATTTTAGGAAAGGAGGCTCACTGTGTTACCTAGGCTGGCTTCAAAACACATAAGCTCAAGAGATTCTCTTGCCTCAGCCTTCTGAGTAGCTGGGACTGCAGGCACTTGACACCTTGCCCAGCTTTTCTGAGCTCATTATTTTCTATCTTCTTATGTGCTTTTCCTTTTGGACTGATCTGGGTCTTATGATTCATTTATTATAATAAATCTCTGGAAAATACCCTCAGCTTTTCCCTATCTTTTCTTTCCTTAATTGTCTCACAGTAAAACCCATATCTGGATGATTCTAACTAGCTGCCTTCTCTCTACTTCAGTCTAAACATCTGAACTGTGGTATAGACAAGTTACACCACCTGGCAAATTGCTTAAACATCAAATCATATCACCACTACCAGAGTTCACTTAGCAGTCTCTGTCAATTCTAGCCTGTTCCCTAATAAGCTTATTTTCTGAAATAATCATTTCTCCTCTCTGATAAAAACTTTGACGTCCATCTCCTTTCAAACTCATTCTCCATTGATGATTCACCCTATTTTTGATTGAAAGAAATAGCAGATATATCTTGGACCAGTCCTTTCTTCCCACAAAATAGTTCTATCAGTTAGAAGTAGGTTTAGATGGAAGTTAACAGTGACTAAAAATAACGCTGGCTTAAAATACGTTGGAGATATTTAAATTTACTTTCTTATATTGGAAACAATTATATCCTTTTTATTTTCTTCACTTAAATTCCTTAACATTTGCTTCTAATAAAATTGAAGTAAAAGCGATGTGATTTGCTCTCACATCAGACAAATTCTTCTCCTTCTCCCCGCCAAAAAATCAGACAAAAGACAGGAAGTGGTATTTTTCAAGACATTAGACATCAGGCAGTAGATAACAGAGACCTTTTAAAGGCAAGAAACAATTTTAGAGTAGGTGTGATGTGGTGCTGAGAAGAATGTATATTCTGAGGATCTGGGGTGGAGAGTCCTATAAATGTCTATTAGGTTTGCTTGTTCCAGGTCTGAGTTTAAGTCCTGAATATCCTTGTTAATTTTCTGTCCGATTGATCTGTCTAATGTTGACAATGGGGTGTTAAAGTCTCCCACTATTATTGTATGGGAGTCTAAGTCTCTTTGTAAGTCGTTAAGAACTTGCCTTATGTATCTGGGTGCTCCCGTATTGGGTGCATATATATTTAGGATCGTTAGCTCTTCTTGTTGCATTGATCCTTTTACCATTATA
>CAUYQU010026256.1:0-24090 GCA_963574635.1 Cheracebus regulus
TTCTTTTTCTTTCCCTCTCCCTTCCCTTCCCTCCCCTCCCTTCCCTTCTCGCCTCTCCCCTTCCCCTCCCCTCCCTTGCCTCCCCCCTTCCCCTCCCCCCTCCCCTCCCCTCCCCTCCCCTCCCCTCTCCTCCCTTCCCTCCTCTTCCCTTCCTTTGCCTCTCATCCCTTTCCCTTGCTTCTCTCTTCCTTTCCTTTCCCCTTCCCTTCCCTTTCCCTTTCCTTTCCCTTCCCTTCTCTATTTTTATTTTTTCTTTTCTTTTTTGTTTGAGACACAGTCTCATTCTCGCCTAGGCTGGAGTGCAGTGGCATGATTTTGGCTCACTGTAACCTCTGCCTTCTGGGTTCAAGTGATTTTCCTGCCTCAGTCTCCCAAGTAGCTGGGATTACAGGTGTTTGCCACCATGCCCAACTAATTTTTTTATTTGTTTGTTTTTGTATTTTTAGTAGAGACGGTGTTTCACCATATTGGCCAGGCTCCTCTCAAAAATCTGACCTCAGTTGATCCACCCGCCTCAGCCTTCCAAAGTGCTAGGATTACAGGCATAAGCCACCATACCCAGTCATTCCCTCACTCCCTTTCTTCCTTCCTTTTCTTTCATGTTTCTCTCTCTCTCTTTTTTTTTTTTTTTTTTTTTTTTGAGATAGAATCTTGCTCTGTCACCTAGGCTGGAGTACAGTAGCTCAATTATAGCTCACTGCAGCCTTGACCACCCTGGCTCAAATGATCCTCTCACCACAGCCTTCCAAGTAGCTGGGACTACAGGTGTACACCATCACTCCTGGCTAATTTTTTTATAGAGATGGAGTCTTACCATGTTGCCCAGGCTGACCAGGAACTCCTGGGTTTGAGCGATCCTCCAGTCTCAGCCCCCTAAAGTGCTGGGATTGCAGGCATGAGCCAATGCGCCTGGTTCCATGTTATAGACTCTTAACCATTGTCTTGATGATGCTTCTTGTACACATAGCGTGATGTGAATACTTGTTGGATGCATGTAGTTGGATATTTCTTATTTGGAACCAATACACAGTTTTAAGGTGATCCATTGTTACTTTCTTCTCTGCTATCGGAACTGTTTTCTAAGCCATGGGAAGGAAGGCCAGAGAAGGGCACCAGAAAGGCGGTGGTCCCTGGTTCTGTTCCTGAGGCTCCTAATTGGTTTTCCTTGTTGTAGTTCTGGTTTGGAAGTCAACAGTGCCATCTAGTGGGTTAACTTGCAAATATCAACTTGGAATTATTTTTCTGATATCCTTGTACATGGCCTTGAGTTCTGGGAGCCCGCTTTATTAGTTTAAAATTTTGGGCTGGGCATGGTGGCTCACGCCTATAATCCTAGCACTTTGGGAGGCCGAGGTGGGTGGATCACGAGGTCAAGAGATCAAGACCATCCTGGTCCACATGGTGAAACCCCATCTCTACTAAAAAATACAAAAATTAGCTGGACATGGTGGCGCGTGCCTGTAGTCACAGCTACTCGGGAGGCTGAGGCAGGAGAATCGCTTGAACCCAGGAGGCAGAGGTTGCAGTGAGCTGAGATCGTGCCATTGCACTCCAGCTTGGGTAACAAGAGTGAAACTCTGTCTCCAAAAAAAAAAAAAAAAAAATTGATTGCCAGAGGGAGGTTAGGGAGACTAGGAAGAACCAGCCCATCCTGGCTCAATGGGGGTCAAATTTGACCTCTGCTTTGAAGAGGCTGCAGTGCTGATTGTGGTTGGCTTGGTTGAGCCCTGTTAACTGTTGTAAATGATGTCCTCCCACGGTGTAGACCGATAGCATCTCTTGACACCTGCCTCTGGAGCTCTGTGGGCTTTGGAATTGGAGTTCCAGTCATCTGTGTGCTGCCTACTGTGAAGTAACACTTGTCTCAGGTTGTCTATAAGAGGGTGCTTGATGCATGTAACAGGTCAGTTCCAAGTAACATGAGTCCACAACATTATAGTGGAATTAGGTTATGAGGAGTTTGTAACAGGTAAATCTGTCCATGCTGGCAAAGTAAAAATCATGAGCAGCCACTGCACAGTGAACAAGCTGTAAAAACGTACTGCATGGAAAGGAAAGAAAAAGGGATACTGTACACAGTGAGTTCTGCCAAGCAGCTGGAGGCTTTGTGTACAGGACTGTTCTGGTTCCTGGTGTGTGTGGTATGTGTATGGTTTCTTGTGTCTGTGTGAATTGCTTTTCAGGTCATTTACTTCTAGCTGAAAGAATGGAACATAAGAGCATGGTTGTAACTGTAACCACAGAACTCATGTGATTCTTTGGCTGAGAGTGTACAGACACTGGAGCAAGCACTTGCTGGCAAGATTGTCCAGTTTGCCTTCTACTGGGCATCTAGGCTAAGGAATATACTCTATAGAAACCAGTGCACCTTAGTGCAGCAGATGATCCACCAGAATGAGGAGAAGATGTTGATTATGTGGTAGCCTTGGTTATAATGACATTTATGGTAATTGGGATGTATTATTAATAGAACCCATGTAAAGCAGGTGTTGGCCAACTTGCTCTGTAGAGGGCCAGATGGTGAGCATTGTAGACTTTGTAGGCCTATGGTGCCACTACTCAACTTACTCAACTCTGCCTTAACCACTCAGCTCTGACATGGTAGCAGGGAAGTAGCCAGAGATCATATGTAAATGTAGGTATAGCTGTGTTCCAGTAAAACTTAATTTGTGGACACTACATTTGAATTTCATGTCATTTTCACCTGTCATGAAATACTCTTTTTCCGATTTTTTTCTCCCAACCACTAAAAAGTACAAAAACTATCCTTAGCTCATGGGGCTGAACACAAACATGTGGCTCTAGATTTAGCCTAGAGTCTCTAGTTTGTGGACTCCTGATCAGATGGCTGGAGTATTTAATCATAATACATAAAAATGATTTGCTCATCAGTATATGAGCAGTTAGTGTCATGAAGTGTCTGATAAGTTTTTCTTTCTCTGGAGTAAGAGGAAAGGCCTTTTTTCCCCATATTACTGTAAGGTATGACCTCTCAAAAGAATTCTGACTGAACTAAAGCTATGTAATTATTTTTTAATTTTCTTTCTCTTTTTAAAGACGGGGTTTCACCATGCTGGTCAGGCTGGTCTTGAACTCCTGATCTCAGGTGATCCGCCTGCCTGGGCTTCCAAAGTGCTTGGATTACAGGCGTGACCGCCATGCCCAGCCAAAGCTGTGTAATTATATCAGCTACAGTGCCTTAGGCATGCAGATTCCACCCTTTATCCCTTCTTCTATTTCTCATCCTCCTCGACCTCCCCCGGGGGCAGAGTAGCAGACTAAGTGATCCTGGACCCCATCCAGCCTTTTGCCTTACTGGAGAAGCAGACCAGGTGACACCCTAGTCTTCTGCCCTAGGGGAATTCCCGTCCTCCTACACCTCTCGCACCCTTCCCCTACACTCCACCCAGTCCACCTCAGTGGCTTGAGAGTCTCTGGTGGACTGAGGAGAATGAGATTATAATCTCATCAGAGAGAGAAAGAGGAGTGATTGGAGTGAATGCTGAAGGCGTTTGCTCTTTGAGGTGGATGTAGCCAGGGAAGAGCGTGGTAGCGGTGAGATGGGCCTCTTTTGTTTTGGCTGGCAACAGACAGTCTGCAGGTGTGATGGCTGGGGATTTTACCAGCCTTGTGTCATTTCTCGTATTATCTAACTGTGCATTCTCTATGCCAGACTTTTTTGGGGGAACTTGTATCTTTAGAATTTTGTAACCCCATGCCTTTGTCTAGCTGAAGTCTAAGTGACCTCCCCCAGGGTTGAGAAAGACGCTGAAGTTAACGGTTGATATCCTGTGTCTTTCCTCAGCAGCCAACAGAGCAGTCAGCAGAGCAGCCACGACGATGATTCTAGCAGGTTCCTGAGTCCTCGAGCACGGGAAGAAAGGTAAGGTCCAATGCAGAGGGTGAGATGGGGGCAAAAAATGGCGGGGGGTGGGGTGGAATGTTTGAGGAAGATTGTGTCTCTGCTCTGTGCACAACATGTGGAAAACTGAAGAGGAATGATAGCACCTCAGACCTCTGTGCTTGACTGATTAGAAAGACAAAACTTTCACCCCAGAAAGGAGAAGAAGCAACACAAAGGGGCTGGTCCCGGAGGCTTTTTGTGTTCAGCAAAAGAAGTCAACCAAATGCACTGAAAACACTTTATAGTGGGCTGGGCATAGTGGCTCATACCTGTAATCTCAGCACTTTGGGAGGCCAAGGCAAGTGGATCACAAGGTCAAGAGTTTGAGACCCACCTGGCCAACAGGGTGAAACTCTGTCTCTACTAAAAATACAAAAATTAGCTGGGCATAGGTATATGCCTGTAATTCCAGCTACTCGGGAGGCTGAGGCAGGAGAATCATTGAACCTGGGAGGTGGAGGTTGCAGTGGGCCAAGATCACGATGTTGCACTCCAGCCTGGGCGACAGGGCGAGACTCCGTCTCAAAAAAAAAAGAAAAGGGAAGAAAAGACTTCACAGCGAGTTGGGTGTGGTGGCTCATACCCATAATCCCAGTACTTTGGGAAGTTGAGGTGGGTGGATCACTTGAGATCAGGAGTTCGAGAACAGCCTGGCTAACATCGTGAAGCCCCATCTCTACTGAAAATACAAAAATTAGTGGAACATGGTGGCACATATCTATAGTCCCAGCTACTCTGAAGCTGAGGCAGGAGAACTGCTTGAACCGGGGGGCAGAGGTTGCAGTGAGCCGAGATCATCATTCTAGCCTGGGCAACAGAGGGAGACTTTGTCCAAAAAAAAAGTCTTCATAGTGGAATTAGGACTTGAGTCATGCCCTGTAGGTTGGGTACAATGTGGATCAAGAGAAGGACATTTTGTGCCTGAGGAAGGTGCATAGCCCAGGGTGTCACATGTTGGATGGCGTCAGATGGCAGCAGAGAACATTAAGGGTTAATGGAAAATGAGGTGGGATATTTAGGATGCAATGAGAATATGGAGCTTTCATGCTTGGTTGAGGACTGGAGATACAGCTAGCGAAGCACTCAGTGTGAGGACCAGCCAGCGCCTGCTTTGAGTGGTGCCTGTGAATGGTAGACAGAGGTAGATTTGCTGTAGCAAGTTAAACTTTGCCTACAGAAAGTTGATGGTATTGATGCTAACTAAAAGGAAGTCTAGCTCTGTTTATCATTTTTATCAACAAGCTAGGTGGAAAAAGCAGAAGGTTCTTTTACCACATTTGTCAACTTATGGTAAACCCTCTGCTGAGAGGGGGTAGAGAACACCAAGGATGATAGAATCAAGATGTAATATTATTTTGAGTAAAACAATGATTGGAAACCAAGGAGATATTATTTATTTATTTATTTCTGAGACAGAGTCTCGCTTTGTCACACAGGCTGGAGTGCAGTGGTGTAATGTCAGCTCACTGCAACCTCTACCTTCTGGGTTCAAGTGATTCTCCCACCTCAGTCTCTGGAGTAGTTGGGAGGATTACAGACATGCACCACCACACCTGGCTTATTTTTGTATTTTTAGTAGAGACGGGGCTTTGCCATGTTGGTGAGGCTGGTCTTGAACTCATGGCTTCAAGTGATTCACCCACTTCGGCCTCCCAAAGTTCTGAAATTACAGGTTTGAGCTGCCATGCTCAGCTCACTATGAAGTCTTGAAATGTCCATGAAATGTGATATTATATTTATATCATAATATAGTATATTTATACTAGAAAAGATTTATTTCACTAGTGTAGAATTGCCACAGGGAGCCTAACTGGGTAGGATTTTGTGTGAAAAAAAAAAGAATATTTTTATTTGCCAGCCAAATATGAGCCAATAATATGACACCACTACCAAATGATCTTTGAAAATTTTTAATTCATTCATGGAAGCATGGTTCATGAATTAAAAAAAAAAAAAAAAGACAACACTGTAATCTGCACTAGTATGACCATATCTCATGTATTATTCCAGTTCTTTGGAAATGAATATTGATGCATTAGAGTCCAGGAAAGAATGATCAGATGATAACCATATCATTATAATAAGAATTTGTTGCAGCTGGGCATGGTGGCTCACGCCTGTAATCCCAGCACTTTGGGAGGCCAAGGCAAGCGGATCACTTGAGGCCAGGAGTTCGAGACCAGCTTGGACAACATGGCAAAGCCCCATCTCTACTGAAAATGCAAAAATTAGCCAGGTGTGGTGGTGCATGCCTGTAATCCCAGCTACTCTGGAGGTTGAGGCAGGAGAATCACTTGAACCCAGGAGGTGGAGGTTGCCGTAAGTCAAGATTGTGCCACTGCACTATAGCCTGGGCAACAGCGTGGGATTCCGTCTCAAAAAAAAAAAAAAGAATTGGTTGAAGGAAAGGGATTTAGCTTGGAAAAGAGATTTTTAGATATCTGAAAGCTAAAGAGATATAACTGGAGGGTTAGAAGTCAGTGAGAAGGATTGCAGATCAGGACGAGAAAACACTTTTCCGTGATAGAGCTGTACTAACTTGGATTTTTTATCTGAGAACTAAGTGACTAATGGGTGGGACATGTATACAGTGTGGATATGCTGGACAAAGGGATGATTCATGTTCCAGGTGGGACAGCGAGCAATTTCATCATGCTTCTCAGTATTACACATGATTTGAAACTTATGAACTGTTTATTTCCATTTAATATTTTCTTTTTTTTCCTTTTTTTTTTTTGAGATAGGGTCTCACTCTGTCTCCCAGGCTGAAGTGCAGTGGTGTGACCTCAATTCAACCCACATCTCCCCAGGGTTCCGATTTCACCCCAGGTCAGAACATCACAGATCAACATCCTAAACACCTGGAGATTCAACCTCTGCCTCTAAGGCTCAGGTGATTTTCCTACCTTAGCCTCCTGAGTATCTGGGACTATAAGGTGCCTGCCACCATACCTGACTAATTTTTGTAGAGATGAGGTCTTGCCACATTTCCCTGACTGATCTCAACTCATGAGATCAAGTGACCCGCCTGCTTTGGCCTCCAAAAGTGTTGGAAGTGCAGGTGTCAGCCACCACAGCCAGCCTCCATTTAATATCTTCTGATCGCATTTGACCGTGGTTAACAAATCACAGATAAGGGGGGCTACTGTAATCTCTCCCTTCATAGGAGTGTTCAAGCAAAAGCTGGGTGGTGTGTCAAAAGGGATTTCATTCTGGGTGAGGGTGGAACCTCTCTAGTTCTTCTTTCTTTCTTTCTTTTTTTTGAGATGGAGATTCACTCTTGTTGCCCAGGCTGGAGTGCAGTGGCACGATCTCACCTCACTGCAACCTCCGCCTCCTGGGTTCAAGCAATTCTCATGCCTCAGCCTCTCGAGTAGCTAGGATTACAGGCATGTGCAGCCACGCCAGCTAATTTTGTATTTTTAGTAGAGATGATGCTTCTCCATGTTGGTCAGGCTGGTCTTGTACTCCTGACCTCAGGTGATCTGCCTGCCTTGCCCTCCCAAAGTGCTGGGATTACAGGCGTAAGCCACTGTGCCTGGCCAAATCCTTATTTCTTTAGATTATAAAGTCTTGTGAGTTCTGTCCTAGCTCTCAGTTTTGTGCCCCCTATTAATCAAAACAGTTAAGCTCATCAATTTAGACCAATGTGTTTGGAGACATGGCACTTCCAAGGAGCAAAGATCCTTGTCAAGATGCTTAATCAGGTGTGATCTGATAGCAGTTCCTTCAGTCCCTAGAGTACCCTCCACTCTCTGTGAAAAGGTTTCTAGATTGCAGCAATCATAATTTCAAAATTAGAAGAGGCCACAGAGGTCCCCCAGCACAGCCACCTTCCCTGAGCTGTGCACCAAACATCTCCAGAAGTATACTGTCCATTTCTGAGCGTGATGATTTTGGTTGCTCTTCTATCAGTTCTATGATTGACAACTCTTCAACTCACTTTGTATTATCTCTGTTGCTTGGGGCATTCCTGGAAGAGATGAGTAGTGCCGAGATGTATATACCCTAATACATTTTTCCCAAGGACATAGCTGCTTGCTAACTGGAGAGAACTCTGCCTTTTGTTTGGTATTTGGGACTTTATATTGATATGAATTCTATTCTAACTTCTCTTTAACCACTTACTCCTCCAACCAAAGGAAATGTTACAAAGGTTCTCCACCTAAACCTCTGACCAGAAAAACTCACTAGATTTCTTCCCTGGTCCTTTGTTTCCATCCTGGCCCACTTGCAGTCCTCTAAGCTCTTTATGGTGGATGAGGATGTTGTTTTGTATCAACTTGCTTTGGAGAGTGTGAGGAACAGAGAGAATGTGGTCAGAAGTATGCTTCCTGTGGCGATCCCTGTGACCGGCCCACCACCCCCCTGCCTTGTCCCCACAGCTTCAGAAATTGGCTCTGGAATGTGTTCATTCACCATCAAAGAAAGTCTTTCTTCTCTTCTTGGCTGCTGGATTCCTTCTCCTGGAGAAAACAAGTTTCTGGAGTTCAAATTAGTCTCCCAGGCTCAGCTGAGAACTGACTTACGCTCTGCACCTAATTCTTCCTACCCAGTGGAGAATCTCCAGGTGTTTAGGATGTTGATCTGTGATGTTCTGACCTGGGGTGAAATTGGAACCCTGGAGAGATGTGGGTAGTGGTGGGCATCTGGCCTGTGCTGCTTGTTCTGGCCCCCTCTGAGGAGCAGTGCACTGAGCCGTGAATGGCGGCATTTCCCGCACTGGTGAGGCCTGCCCGCAGTCATCTTCTGTACTCTTTGTAATGCCCCTGGGAGGCAAATGGAGTTGGTATTATTATCGTTGACTGAAAATGGTCAAGGATGAGGTGGTTATTACGGATTTTTTTTCCTGTGGCTGCTTCTAATTTTCCAAACCACATCATCAATTGTATGATGAAAGACTGTTTCATAGAGCAGGCAAAAAAATTAACATTGATTTCTTCTATTTTAAAGATTCAGACTATAATCTTTTGGTATAAAATGCACTTTCAACTGGTTTAATGAAATGTTGGTTTTTTTTTTTTGTCTTTGTATAAGGATCAGAATGGATATAATATTTGAGACTACATAGCTATACAGCAGTGGGTGGAATGTCTTAATATGGTGTTCAGATCTAAAGATTTCTGAGAAAGGTTTTTTCCCCTATTCACATTGACACTCTGTCCTGAAGGAAAGCCTTTGGAACCATGATGTGGGTAGAGGGTAGGTGGATGGACTGACATATGTTTTCTGGGTGGGTGTGGCCTCAGTGAGAAGAGTTGATTTTTATGAAAATGTGTTTATTAGGAAATGGAGACTGTCTCAGACATAAGAATAGTTCTTCCACGTTTCCAGTAGAAAGCAAAATAGGTAACTTTCCCAAAGTGTGTGTGTGTGTGTGTGTGTGTGTGTGGTGTAATGGAATACAGGACAGTAATAATTTTTTTTTTTTTGAGACAGAGTTTTGCTCTGTCACCCAGGCTGGAATAGTGGCATGGTCTTGGCTCACTTCAACCTCCACTCACCCAGGTTCAAGGGATTCTCCTGCTTCAGCCTCCTGAGTAGCTGGGACTACAGGTGTGCACCACCATGCCTGGCTAATTTTTGTATTTTTTTGTAAAGACGGGGTTTCACCATATTGGCCAGGCTGGTCTCGAACTCCTGACTTCAAGCAATCCACTTGCTTCTGTCTTCCAAAGTGCTGGGATTATAGACGTGAGCCACTGCACTCAGCCTAATTGTAAATTTGTAAAGACAATTTACTTAGTGTTACTCAACCCTTGACCTTAGTTTCCTCCTTTGTAAAAATTTGATGTCCATTGGATTTTCTTGTAAAGAATACATGAGAAAAAATTCGTGAAGCGCCATTAAGTAGGTGCTTAATAAATGGTAGCTGCAAGTACTCTGATTCTGGCTATCAGGTTTTACTCTCCGTTTCCCACCAGATCTTATACTCTTCTGTCCTTGACAAAGCAGAGACAAAGCCGGGCACTGTGGCTCATGCCTGTAATCCCAGCACTTTGGGAGGCCGAGGTGGGTGGATTGCCTGAGCTCAGGAGTTCAAGACCAGCTGGGCAACATGACGAAACCCTGTATCTACCAAAGATACAAAAAGTTAGCTGGGCATGGTGGCATGCGCCTGTGGTCTCAGGTATTTGGGAGGCTGAGGTAGAAGATCCCTTGAGCCTGAGAGGTGAAGGTTATAATGAGCTGAGATTGTGCCACTGCACTCCAGCCTGGGTGATAGAGTGAGGCCCTATCTCAAAAAAGACAAAAAATGAGAAAGAAAAAGCAAGGACAGAAAGAAGGTGTAGAACACTGAGCATCTGCAGATGTCATATATACCTACTCCAGATAAATAGATTAAGGTGTGGTGTTTCCCCAGGAAACTGATTTCTCTTATGGTGTGATATACCTACAAATAAGCAAGTATAATAGAATGTGATAATTGACTTAAGAAATTATGCATAAGGTAATAAAACTGAAGAATTTTACAAGCTGGATGTGGTGGCTCATGCCTGTAATCCCAGCAATTTGGGAGGCTGAGGTGGGTGGATCCCTTGAGGCCAAGACTTCAAGATCAGCCTGGCCAACATGTCAAAACCATGTCTCTACTAAAAATAAAACCCAGGCATGGTGGTGTGTGCCTATAGTCCCAGCTACTCAGGAGGCAAAGGCAGGAGAATAGCTTGAGTCCAGGAGGTGGAGTTTGCTGTGAGCTAAGGTCGCACCACTGCACTCAGAACAACAGAGTGAGACTCTGTCTCAAAAGATGAAAAATAATTTCAATAAGTGCTTACTATGTGCTTAACCCTGTGCAATAAATCTTGCATACATTTTAAAATATAATCCTCTCAACAGCCCTATCAAGTACATGCCATTATCTGCATGGTTTAGGAAAACCAAGGCTCGGGAAATTAAACTTACCCCAGAGTAACACAGCTACTCTGCTTAGGGTGAAGGCAGGGGTGGGAGGGTTTCCAGAAAACTCCACAGAGGGGGCTGTGCTTCAGCTGAGAACTGCAAGAGGAGTAGGAGTCTGTCACATGGACAGCATTTGCAAGCGAGGGAACAAGATGTACACAAGCATGGAGGCGGGAGAAAGCAAGGCGTGTTCAGGAAGCACAAATACTTCAGTGTCGCTGCAGCGTCATATCCTAGGAGAGGGTAGCTGGTGAGTGGCCGGGAAAGGCTTTTGGACAGGTAGGCAAGTGCCTGGTCATGCCACATCCTGCTGTGATAAGGAATGAGTGTTCTTTATTGATGAATGGAAACCACTGAGTTGTGGTTTTTTGTTTGTTTGATTGTGCTTTTTTAGAGACGGAATCTTGTTTTGTGGCCCAGGCTGGAGTGCAGTGTTGTGATCTTGGCTCACTGCAGCCTCCACCTCCTGGATTCAAGCAAGTCTCCTGTCTCAGCCTCCCAAGTAGCTGGGATTACAGGCGCCCACCACCATGCCCGGCTAATTTTTGTATTTTTGGTAGAGACAGGGTTTCACCATGTTGGCCAGGCTGGTCTTGAACTCCTGACCTCAGGTGATCTGCCTGCCTCGGCCTCCCAAAGTGCTGGGATTACAGGCCTGAGCCACCACGCCCAACCTTCACTAAGTTATGTTGAGAAAGGGAGTATCTGGGTGTCTTAGTTCAGGCAGCTGTAACAGAATACCATAGACTGGGTGTTTTGTACACCACAAAAATTATTTCTTTTCATTTGGGAGCCCGGGAAGTCTAAGATCAAGATGTGGGCATTCAATGTGTGGTGAGGTCCTGTTTTCTTCATAGACAGCTGTCTTATTGCTGTGTCCTTACATGGTAAAAAGGAGAACTCTTATCCATTCAGCCCCATTATAGGGGCACTAGTTATATTCACGAAGGCTCCACTTTCATGATTTAAGACCTCAACTCTTAATACCATTATACTGGAGGTTAGGATTTCAATGTATGCCTTTGGGGATGGGGCACCAACACTGAGCCTGTAGCACCAGGTCACTCTCAAATATTCTTGTGAGAAAAATCACTGTGGTCCCAGTGAGGGAGATGGATTTTAGGGACAAAGACTGGAAGCAAGCAGACAAAGAAGGAAACTGGTAATATAATAGCTTACCCATTAATGATTCTTGTTTAATATGTTTGTTGAGCACATGCTACATGTCAGCCAGTCTTAGGCAGTAGGGGTACAGCTATGAACAAGATGAGTACTGTCTCTCATGCTTTCTAGCGAGGGGAACTAGACAGTAAGCAAATAAGACATTCAGGGGTAGCACATGGCTAGGAAGAAAATGAAACAGGTGATTGAGGAGATCAAGTCTTGGCTGCTGCAAGTTAGGAGTGAGGGGTGGTCCCTACCCCAGAAGTGTATCTCATGAGGGCATCAGGGATGCAGTGAAAGAGTAATGCTCCAGGAGATAGGAAGAAACAGCCACATAAAGGATGTGGCTCCACATCCATGGTGCACCCTGGTCAACAGAGGAAGGATTGTGGGACCCCATGGAAAGTTGGAGCTCAGGGAAAATGGAGACGGGGGCAGTTCCTTGCCTCTGTTTTTACCCACTCAAGGTTGACCCCTTGGATGGCCCAGGAATGGCAGGTGCTAGAGGAATGGTATCCATCTGGGCATGAAATGGGGCAGTGGACCACTGGACTAAGAAGAGGGAAGGGTTCATCAGCACCCACCCAGGGAGTCTGTCCATTTACATCCCCAAATGAAGTATTCTAGAATAGTTAAAAAAAAAAAAAAAGATAGAAATCATGCTTGTCCTGTGGTTAATGTGTATGTGCCTATTAGTATTACTATCATTAAAATAGTGAGTCAAGGAGGAAAGATTTGAAGAGCAGAGATGGCAGTGAGTTTAATTTAGACATATACAGTGAACTACCCATGGAGTGTGCCAGTATGCTAGGCCACCAGCTACACAGTTTGAAGCTCAGGGGACGGGACTCAGAACACTTGTTTGGCAGTGATCACTAGGAAACAGCGCAGCAATGAGAATATAGTTGAGGCAAGAGGAAGCAGAAGACAAAGGAAGGAAGAATTTTAAAAGATGGTCCAATGATGTCAGGATGACTTGGAGATAGTAATAGAGAAGCAACAAAGAGTAGTTAAAGGGTAGAAATAGGTAAGAAAATGACTGAAAAGAATCCTCTGCAGTGGCAATTTGTAAGGTCATTGGTTACTACAGAGTAGTTTCAGAAGAGTATATTTGAGGGAGGGAGAAGAGACTGACCATAGTGATTTCATTCTAGAATCTGCCTGGGAGGAGGAGAAATAGGGAGGATACCTAGAGGAGAAAGCAGGGATGATTAGGGAGAATTTTTGTTTTAATATAGAGAGACATAAGCACTTTTTAATCATCTCTGAAGTGGAAATTGATAGCTCAGTCTGAGAATTTCAGAAAGAATAAATTCATTTGTTCATTCATTCAACAAACTGATCAATTATGCACCATAGGCTAAGTGTGATGCCTGGCGCCTGGAATTCCAGTGCTTTGGGAGGCTGAGGTGGGAGGATCACTTGAGGCTAGGAGTTTGAGACAAGCCTGGGTAACCTGGCGAAACCTCGTCTCTACAAAAAATAGCTACTGCACTCCAGTCTGGGCGTAGAGCAAGACCCTGTCTCAAAAAATAAAAAAAGAGCACTCCGTTCCTGGGTTTCTAGTCTTGTTGAAGGGAGAATATTAAACACATCTGAGAAAATGCAAACTTGGAATTTGGATGGGTGCATTAAAAGATGGGAACATAGTACCAGCCAAAGTGTATCAAAGAAGCTGGACCCAGCTGGAGGGGTTGGGACCAAGGGCGTAAGGCTTGGGCACAGACTAGAAGGATGAATTGGAAGCAGTGATGTGAGACAGATGAGATGATTCGGATGAGATGAGGCAGGAGCTTTGATGACCAGGATGACTAGGATATAGTAACAGAGAAGCAAGAAAGAATAGTCAAAAGGATCTTGGTCTTATTTTAAGAGCCCAGGAAGCCACTGAAGATCTTTGAGACAGGAAATGAAGGGATCAGATTTGCTTATGAAAAGATTGCTCACATTGCAGTGTAGCAAAACATGGAGGCTGCCCGATAAATGCTGGGAGATCAGCTGAGGCCCTTATGAGACTATTATTATATCCAAGCTAAGCATGTTGGTGTCTTAGAATATGGATGGTGATAGTGAAAAAAGGGAGTAGGTAAATTCAAGGTATATTTAGGAGAGAAACTGTCCAGGGTTTGATGATAAATTGGGTGTATATGGGTGTGAGAGAAGGGGGATGTTCAGAGTTGAGTCCTAGGATTACAGCTTGCTCAGCTGGTGGGGTGCCACCTATTGAAAGATAAGGAAGCAGAGTTTTAGAGGAGGGAAGAGAAGGTTGGTCCAGATCACAGATGAGATTACTCTTGAACAGGAGAGACTAATTGGGGTGGATGCAGGTAAGTTCCTAGGTGACACAGTAGGAAGGTGAGGAGGTTAGTGGCAGCAGGATGTTTTCTCTGTGTGATGGAAAATGATGTCTCCTAAGATCAGTGAAGGTGGAATGAGAACAGTGTGAAGTTTGGACATAATTAATTTTGGGAGTTTTTTGTATCAACTTTTCTCCAACTACCTAAAAGACATTTGTGGCCAAGCACAGTGGCTCACACCTGTAATCCCAACACTTTGGGAGGCCAAGGCAGGCTTTCACCTGAGGTCAGGAGTTTGAGAGCCTGGCCAACATGGTGAAACTCCATCTCTACTAAAAATACAAAGATTAGCCAGATGTGGTGGTGCATACCTGTAGTCCCAGAACTTGGGAGGCTGAGGCACGAGAATCATTTGATCCCCAGAGGCAGAGATTGCAGTGAGCCGACATCATGCCACTGCACTCCAGCCTGGGCAACAGAGCAAGACTCTGTCTCAAAAAAAAAAAAAAAAAGACATTCATGTCTTAGGTGTCATGCTAGGACTCACCTAATTTCTTCCAGTTGAGGGAGGGAGGTGAGTCTTATCACACCCATTTAATAGGTACAGTAGTAGGCTGTGGTTAATTCTGTTGCAGCACTTACCACTTCTTTGTGTGCTGTGTGATTTATCTGTCTCCCTTCTAGCTATTGAGATCCCGGGGACACAAACTGTATATTTCTGTTGTCTCTTGTGCCCAGCACAGAGTAAGTGCTCAGCAATTGTTTGGGATTTGGAATTCAAGAATGAATGAATGGAGAAACCAAGGTATTGGCATTTGAGATCAAGGAACAAGTTTTAGGAGTTGAAGCTATGCTAGAGTAAGATTGTCACTGCCCATTTGGGTCTAGCCATTGGGTTAGATAGCTTCCTAGTAGAAGGAGAAGTGTTTTCAATTCTGCTTATTCTGTCCCAGAAATATATCCCCAATACCATTTTTCCAGAATAGTCTAGCTCCATCTACCTGCCTGACCACTGAATTCCCCATGGACTCACGGACACTCAGGTGATCCCTTACCGTGGGGAGACAGCCAAGTTGCAAACCCTCTGGGAGCAATGCCCGCTGCCCCTCCCGTTCCTCCAGCACCAGCAGCTGACATCACATGCAGGTACACAGCTCCATCCTCCTTGTCTGAGGACAGAGGAGAGGAAACTCACCAAGTGTCCAGAGCTCTGCCAGATGTTGAAAGATGGATGAGCACTTTATTTGGAGCTGTGGCTTGGGCAGAAGGCAGAGGAGATCTTGGTAACACAGGACCCCAGGCTTGCCCACCCTGAGCCCTCCACTTGCCTGTGTTTTGTACTGGACCACAGGGAGGGGAGAGCTTATGTGCAGGAGCCCACAGTCGACAGCTGGGGTAGCTGCAGAGGCACCAAGTCCACGCAGCTCTAGAGTGAGCACCCAGCCCTTGAGGTCCCAGCTGCCATGTGACCAGCCCTCCTCTGAGCCCAGCATGGTGCAGAATCGACAGCCAGAGACCGTCTCATGCAGCACTGCTGTAAAGCAGGCTTGTCACTATCACGTCTCCTCCCTGAGGAAGAAGCTGGCCTTTCTGCGAGTCAAGTAGGTGGCGGGGACCCTAGAGATTAGGTTTGGGATTGCCCGGTTGGCTCCCATGTTTGGAGATATTGCAGGTCCCTGCCAAAGAGGGGGACACAGTGATCCATTGGAAGAGGCTGCAGGGAAAGGCCAAGGGGTGTGGGTGGCTGGGATGTTGACCAGGGGGACTGCGTGTGTGCCTCACTGTGTGCCTCCCAGCAAGGTGCCTTGGCCTCCGGGTCCTTCTTCATAACTGGCCAGGAACTGTTACTTTCCTCCTTTATAATAAGTTGCTCCAGTCCATAAAACACTTGGAAGTCCTGAGAAAGGTGCGGTAGGGAACAGTGTCGTCTGCCTGTGTAGGGTTCCCTGGGCAGGGGTGCTGGCATCTCTGGGGGTGTGGATTATTCTCTTCCACTTACAGGGACCTAAGTGGCAGGTGTTTGGGGCATTGCTCAGTGTGTTCATTTCTGTGTCACCTCTTTGCACTTTGCTCTGACTCCAGAACTATTTGAGCACACACCTGATGTGCTCAAATTAGGAAAAAGCACCTAAAACATCCTCCATGCCTGGCAGATGGACTGCAGTGGCTCCTGGCTGAATCTGCCCTGCCCTCTTGGCCTCCATAACTAGAAGAGGGAGGAGGGTTCCTGGAGGAGGAAGAGGTTCCAGCCCCTAAGATCAGAATAAATTTGAAGGCTGGCAGGCATTCCAGAGAGAGGGTCCTGTAAACTTAGGGGGCAGATTTGTGTGCTTTTGCTTTTGTTTTGGTTTGAAGAGAAACATCACTGAGAAGAAAGAAAGGTGGAACAAATGAAGTGAGGAGGGGAAAGGAAGGAGAAAGGCAGAAAGGGGCCAAATGGATTTCAGAGGTAGGGAGAGGCTAGAGGCAGTAGGTGGCTTGACCTCAATCCCCGCTCTCGCTCTGTCTCTCTCTCAGGCACGCGCACGCGCACGCACACGCACACGCACACACACACACACGCATAGGCATAGATAACCTATGATTGTTTAGTCATCTGTTGACAAGGGTTTCTCATGGCTGAAGTTTTGAGGCTGGTAAGCAAAGACTGTATCCCTTCTCTGATTAGTTGGCTTCTCTGGTACTGATATTCCATGCTGTGCCTTGCACACAGTAAGTTCTCAACAGATAATGGTAGAATAAGGAAATCTCTAATCCTGTGATGTGGTACAAGGACAAGATTCAGTAATGACTGCATGGAACTCAGGCTTTGGAGACCAAAAGACATTAGTTTACATTCCAGCTCTACCACGTCCTGGCTGTGATGCTTTTGCAAAATCATTTCATCCTCTCTGAATGTTTCCTTTCTGCAAAATGAAGATAATTGTACTTACTTCATGGAGCTTGTGGGGATCGAACTGAGATAAAATAAGGCACTTAGCACTGTGTCTGGCACGTAGCATGCAGTAAGTGGCAGCTTGTGTCACTGTCAGCAAACCATAGTCTTGGGCTTAGCCTGAGAGGAGTGTGGAAGGTGAGTTTTGAGCTCTTAGAGAACCAGGAAGTTTGCAAACGGATTAAGGGAAGCCACACGTGCGTCCATGAGAGGTAATGTTTGACTTCCCAGTTGTCAGGGGAAGCCAGTCATATAAGCTGTGGTCTTCACTGTCCTGGTGAGAGACAGCTGCCCTGAGGGTGGGGTGAAGAGCCTGGCAGTTGTGTGGACAGGCTCCCAGACCCACTCACAGGCAGCCCGCTCGGACTTCATATGGATTGTGGGCCCAGAATGTGTTCAGCTTGTTCCAGCTGATTCGGAAGACAGCCCCATCTCAGAAGACACTCACTTTGATTAAATGCTGCAGTGAAAGTGTCCTTTTGTAAACAGCTTCAGTGGAGGCCCCAGATGTTCCTGTTGTTCAGATCTCAGGAACAATGTTGTTTTGTTAATGGTGGCGCTGCTGGTGGAGAGGAAGACCTGAGTTCTGCCTCCCTCCCCATTAGTGATTCATCACTCAAACTGCTCTCAGCTCAGATTCCTCACCTGGGAGCCCTCACATATCAGAGAGGCTGCCTCTTACCCCTTTGTCCCAGTAGGTTTTCTCTCCCTCACTTGCCCAAAACTCTGGCTTATTTTCCATCTTAGCATTAATCACATTATAATTGTATTTATTTGTTGACTTGATCGTTGTCTGTCTTCCCAACTAGTCCCTAAATTGCACGAGAGCAGGGACCATCTTTGTTTTATTGTGTACCCAACTCTTAGCAAGGTGCCTGGCACATGATAATACTTAAATACTTAAATGAGTAAATGAACCAATGAATAACCATGTAAGACATTTTGTTAACTCTGACATTCTAGGATCATGGGATTCCGTGAATGTAGCCCAAATGGAGGGCAAAGACCAGCCCTTACACATCTATTCATCTTTTTGAACTTTTCATGCTCATGGGAATGTGTTGATCTGTGACCACCCCTCACGTGTTCCCCTTTCTCTGATCCACGTGCACATATGCTTAGAGGGTCACATGGCCTTGTGGAAGATAGCACACAAGGCCCTTTTTTTAGGTCTTAGCTAAGCTCTGACTTTTGAGGGTAGGTCAGAGAAGCAAGTGAGTTCTCCTGTCTTGCTCCTACCTCCCTGAGTTCCCAGCTTAGAGCTCCTCTCTGGCAGGCCTGGCTGCTTCTGTGACCGTCAGCAGAACTGTCTGCAGGTGTAACCATCACCTGCTCTGTTTCTCCTATTCCAGCATTTCTTCTTTGTGCCTGAGAAAGAGGGGTTGTTAATTATAGCTCAGCAAACTCCTCTCATCTTCGCTGATGCTATAGTTAGGATTTAGATTTGGACAACTGGCAGGACGGATGGTAATTTTTATTCCCCAGATTCCCTACTTCCTGCTGGGAGAAATTCCATCCTCCTACCAGCCTCAGCGAAGAAGGAATGTGAGTGGGTGGCAACTCAGGGGCTCAAGGCAGAGAGTCCAACCTCAGGCTCGTCCTGCTCTCTGCTGCATTCTTTGCCTCCCTCGTACTCCAGGGTTGAGATGAAGTCAGGGGGTAAACTGCTGGGTTCTCTTTTCAGCCACTCACTGTTTAATCATGTAAGCTCTGGAGAGCTCTGTACTACTTCTAGTTTGCCCTTTTAGGTATTGAGGAAGTCATTGTACCAGAAGTTGATGCTGCGGCTTGGATGAAAACCCCTATTACTAAAAATTTGTTGAGCACATACTGTATATATTATATATATACACACACAACACACATATACACACACAAACATATATACATACACATAAACTATGTGTGCACATCTGTACTAAATATTTTATGTCTACTATAATATAATAAAACAAATTTTAACAAGATGAAATAAACATAAATATAAATACAAGTCGTAATATTCTTTTCAAAAATTTTAAAAATTCTATGGGTACATAGTAGGTGTATATATTTCTGGGTTACATGAGACATTTTGATATAGGGATGTAATAATCACAGCATGGAAGATAGGGTGTCCATCCCCTCAACCATGTATTCTTTGTGTTACAATTTGGTTATACTCTTAGTTTTTTAAAAATGTACAATGATTATTGACTATAATCATCCTGTTGTGCTATCAAATACTAGATTGTATTCTTTTTATTTTTTGTGCCCAGTAATCATTCCTTCTTCCCACCGCACTTCCCCACTACCCTTCCCAGCCTCTGGTAACCATCCTTCTACTCTCCATCTCCGTGAGTTAAATTGTTTTGCTTTTAGTTCCCACAAATAAGTGAGAACATGCAAAGTTTGTCTTTCTGTGTCTGACTTATTTCAGTTAACATTAATAGTCTTCAGTTCCATCCATGTTGTTGCCAATGACAGGATCTCATTCTTTTTATGGCTGAATAGTACTCCATTGTGTATGTATCACCTTTTCTTTATCCAGTCATCTGTTGATGGACATTTGGGTTGCTTCCAAATCTTGGCTATAGTAGGCTGGGCGCAGTGGCTCACGCCTGTAATCCTAGCACTTTGGGAGGCTGAGACGGGTGGAACACTTGAGCTCAGGAGTTTGAGACCAGCCTGGCCAACATGACGAAACCCTACCTCTACTAAAAATACAAAAAATTAGCTTGTAGTCCAAGCTACTTGGGAGACTGAGGCTGGAGAATTGCTTGAACCGGGGAGGCATAGGTTGCAATGAGCCTAGATTGTGCCAGTGCACTCCAGCCTGGGCAACAGAGTGAGACTCCATCTCAAAAAAACCAAACCAAACAAAAAACAAACAAATCTTGGTTATTGTAAACATTTCTGCAAATAAACATAGGAGCGCAGATATCTCTCTGATATACTGATTTCCTTTCTTTTAGGTATATACCCAGCAGTGAGATTGCTGGTCTCTATATTTGTTTTTTGAGGAACTGCAAAACTGTTCTCCATAGCGGTTGTACTAATTGACATCTCCACCAGCAGTATACAAGGGTTTGCTTTTCTCCACTTCCTATCCAGCATGTGTTGTTGCCTGTCTTTTGTTGATAAGTCATTTTAACTGGGGTGAGATGCTATCTCATTGTAGTTTTAATTTTCATTTCCCTGACGATCAGTGACGTTGAGTGCCTTTTCTTATGTTTGTTTGCCAGATGTTTTCTCCCATTCTGTGAGCTGTCTTTTCACATTGTTGTTTCCTTCACTGTGTAGAAGCTTTTTAACTTGATGTGATCCCATTTATCCATTTTTGCACTGGTTGCCTGTGCTTTTTGTGGTGTTATACAAGATATTTTTGCCCAGACCAATATCCTGGGGTTTCCCCAATGTTTTCTTGTGGTAGTTTCGTAGTTAGAGGTCTTAGGTTTAAGTCTTTAATCCATTTTGATTTGATTTTTGTATAAAGTAAGAAATTGGGGTCAAATTTCATTCTTCTGCATATAGATATCCAGTTTTCCCAGTAACATTTATTGAAGAAGCTGTTCATTCTCCAATGATGTTCTTGGCATCTTTGTTGAAAATGAGCTCACTGTAGATACATAGTTTTATTTCTGGATTCTCTATTCTGTTCCATTGGTCTATGTGTCTGTTTTTATGCTAGTGCAATTGTGGTTTGGTTACCTAGCTCTGTAGTAGAATTTGAAGTCAGGTAATGTGATTTCTCCAGTTTTGTTCTTTTTGCTCAGGATAGCAGTGGCTATTCTGGGTTATTTGTGGTTCCACATAAACATTAGGATTTTTTCTGTTTCTGTGAAGAATGTCATTGTTATTTTGGTAGGGATTGCATTATACCTGTAGATTGCTTTGGTAGTATGGATTTAATAATATTGATTCTTCTAATTTATGAACATGGATTATCTTTCCATTTTTATGGAAAAAATGGACAAAACTGATGAAAGAAATTAATCCTCTTTAATTTCTTTTATCAGTGTTTTATAGTTTTCATCATGGAGATCTTTCACTTCTTTGGTTAATTCCCAGGCGTTTAATTTTATTTGTGACTATTGTAAATGGAATTACTTTTTAAGTTTCTTTTTTAGATTATTTACTGTGGGCGTACAGAAATGCTACTTAATTTTGTTTTTTTTTGTTTGTTTGTTTTGTTTTGTTTTTTTTTTTTGCGATGGAGTCTCATTCTGTCACCCAGGCTAGAACGCAGTGGTGTGATCCTGGCTCACTGCAACCTCTGGTTCAAGTGATTCTCCTGCCTCAACCTCCCGAGTAGCTGGGATTACAGGTGTGTGCCATTACGCCCAGCGAATTTTTGTATTTTTAGTAGAGATGAGGTTTCACCATGTTGCCCAGACTAGTCTCAAACTCATGACCTCAAGTGATCTGTGCCTCAGCCTCCCAAAGTGCTGGGATTATAGGCGTGAGCCACTGTGCCCAGCCTTTATTTTATTTTATTTTATTTTATTTTATTTTATTTTATTTTAATTGAGACAGAGTCTTGCTCTGTTGCCCAAGCTGGAGTTCATGGCACAATCTCAGCTCACTGCAATCTCTGCCTCCTGAGTTCAAGTAATTCTCATGCCTCAGCCTCCCGAGCAGCTGGGATTACAGACATGCACCACCATGCTCAGCTAATTTTTGTATTTTTAGTAGCGATGGGGTATTGCCATGTTGGCCAGGCTGGTCTTGAACTCCTGGCCTCATGTGATCCACCTACCTCAGCCCCCCAAAGTGCTGGGATTACAGGTGTAAGCCACTGCACCTGGCCAGAAATGCTACTGATATTTCTATGTATGTTGATTTTGTATCCTGCAACTTTTTTATGAATTTATCAGTTCTAATAGTTTTTTTGGAGTCTTTAGATTTTCCAAATACAAGATCATATCTGCAAAGAAGCATAATTTTACTTCTTCCTTTCCAATTTGATGTCCTTTATTTCTATCTCTTGCCCTAGCCAGTACTTCCAGTGCTGTGTTGAATAACAGTGGTGAAAGTGAGCATCCTTGTCATGTTCCAGATCTTAGAGGAAGGGCTTTCTCTAAGTCAGCTGCCATTCAATATGATACTAGCTGTGGGTCTGTTTGTATATGGCTTTTATTATGTTGAGGAATGTTCCTTCTGTATGCAATTTTTTGAGGTTTTTTATCATGAAGCCTTGTTGAATTTTATCAGATGCTTTTTCAGAATCAGTTGAAAGGATCATATGGGTTTTGTTCTTCATTCTGTTGATATGATGTATCACATTGATTTGTGTATGTTGACTGAACCATCCTTACATCCCTGGAATAAATCCCACTTGGTCATGATGAATGATCTTTTTAATATATTGTTGAATTCAGTTTGCTGGTATTTTGTTGAGAGTTTTTGCATCAGTATTTACCAGGCGTATTGGCCAATGGTTTTCTTTTTTTGATGTCTTTGTCTGGTTTTCGTACCATTGATACTGGTCTCATAGAATGAATTTGGAAGTATTCCCTCCTCTTTAGTTTTTTGGAGTAGTTTGGGTAGGATTAGTATTAGTTCTAGAATTCAGCAGTGAAACCATCGGGTCCCAGCCTTCTCTTTACCAGGAGACTTTTTATTATGTCTTTAATCTCACTCATTACTTGTTATTGGTCTGTAGATTTCTTCGTGATCCAACCTTATGTTTATGTGCCTAGGAATTTTTCCATTTCCTCTAATTCTCAATTTGTTGGCATACAGTTGCTCATAGTAGCCACTAATGATCCTTTGAATATCAGTGGTATGATCCTTCACATTCCAGTGATGTCTGTTGTAATATCTCCTTGTTCATCTCTGATTTTATTTATTTAGGTCTTCTCTCTTGTTTTCTTAGTTATTCTGGCTAAAAGTCTGTCAATTTTGTTTTACTTTTCGAAAAAATCAACTTTTTGCTTCACTGCTCTTCTGTATTGTTTTCTTTGTTTTAATTTCATTTATTTCTGCTCTCGTCTTTATTATTTCTTCTAATTTTAGGTTTGGTTTGCTCTTGATGTTTTAGTTCTTTAAAATGCATTCTTAGGTTATTTATTTGAATATTTTTTTCCGTGTAGACACTTTTAGCTATAAACTGCCTTCTTACTACTGCTTTCTTTGTATCTCATAGATTTCGATATTTTGTGTTTCCATTATCATTTGTTTCAAGAAATTTTTCAATTTCCTAATTTTTTCATTGGTTTACTGATCATTCAGGAGCATATTATTTACTTTCCATGTGTTTGTATATTTTCCAAAATTCCTGTTATTGATTTCTAGTTTTATTCCATTGTGGTCAGAGAAAATGTTAGATATTATTTCAGTTTTTTTAATGTTTTAAGACTTGTTTTGTGACCTAACATATGATCTGTTTTTGAGAATGATCCATGTGCTCAGGAGAAGAATGTGTATTCTGCAGCTGTTGGGTGAGATATTCTGTAAATACCTATTCAGTCTATTTGGTCTGTAGTGCATATTAAGTCCAATGTTTCTCTGATTTTTCTGTCTGGAAGATCTGTTTGATGCTGAAAGTGGGGTATTGAAGTCTCCAGCTATTATTATATTGAGGTCTGTCTCTCTCATTAGCTTTAATATTTGCTTTATATATCTGGGTACTCTAGTGTTGGGTGCATATATATTTATAATTTGTTATGTCCTCTTGCCAAAATGACCCCTTTATCATTATATAGTGACCTTCTTTGTTTCTTCTTGCAGTTTTTGTCTTGAATTCTATTTTGTCTGGTATAAGTATAGCTACTGCTCTTCTTTGGTTTCCATTGGCATGGAATATCTTTACATCCTTTTATTTTCAGTCTATGTATATCTTTAGGTAAAAAGTGTTTCTTGTAGGCTACAGATCGTTTTATTTTTCATCCATTCAGCCACTCTGC
>CAUYQU010026257.1:0-54904 GCA_963574635.1 Cheracebus regulus
AAAAAAAAAGTTAATACATGTAAAACATCTAACTTTCCAGGTAGCATATTTAAATAGATGTCTTTGTGATTGTTGCCACTGGTGTAGATACTAGCCATGTATTTTGCAGGGTGAGCTTTTGGTGAAGTTTTTTCCTTTCTAGTTTGTTATTTTGAAAATTTTGTTGTTGTTTTTAATTAGTAGATAGAACATTTTTGATAGTAATTGTCTTTCCATTTTCAAGTTTAGAGTTATAGGAAATGTTGGGTATTACTTAAATTATTTCCCATTTCCCCCTGGAACGGATAGTCACAAAACAGAGGCATAGAAACGTAAATTATTGGGGTGGCAAACAAGTTGCTTTATATAGTCTACACTCCCCCATCTCCCCCACCACTTTTTTGCTTAAACTGCTGAGCAAACTCAGGACAATTATTCGGTGACTTGTATACTCCTAGTTGAAAATAACTTTTTGGAGTATTAATTCAGTATTTAAATTAGTACTACAAGAGGATTTCATAATCTGTCTTTAGCCAGTAAAATTTTTGAGTAACTTGGGTATTTTTCACTGACCTCTCCCAAATATCACTATTTTACAATAGCCTTTCATCGTGTAGTAGGAAGACGGTTTTGATAGTACAACTTCACGTTGGGATGAGAAGAGCAGTAATACTGCCCAGTTCATGTATGAATTTATTTTAGAGAACTGCCAAGTTTCTCCTCCTCCATGTTTCTCCTCCTATGTCTGTCAATTGGCCCCCAAAAGTATTTCTTTCAATGCCAATCAAACCATCTAGTTTCTGATGATTGTCCTGTTTTAAAAGACCCATACATCTGATTTATTTTCCAACTTTGATACCTCAGACTTTTTTCTCTATCAAACGCAAGAAAGGTCATTTGAACATCTAACTCTAGACTACTCAGAGTTCTGCCCCTTTGATATTCTCACTCTGTTCTTCTTGTTTCTGTTAGTTCATAAACAGCAGGTTGTGATTTTGGCTAATGTCAAGTTACTTAACATGAGCTTACATTTATTATATGCAGAATGATAGGGAAATTGACCGGGTTTAGCTCTCGAATCTTTTTATTCCCATTTGGAGTCAATACTATCACATCTTTATGGGACAATTTAAATATCCTGTGTAGAAATAACTTACAATACCCTAGATAATCAGAATTCTGTCTGGCCTAGGAGACCTCCTACTGTCTTGTTTCTTTCATTTACTAGTGTTATTACAGTCTAATAGAAAGGTATTTTAGTATTTTCTTTTGAAATTTGGTTTATTATTCATTTTAAAAATATAAATCCAGGTTCCTGCTAGCTAGATTGAAGCTCATGTTTCATTTTATAGCATTTTCTACAAAAAAGCAAAACAACATGTCTGTGATCTGATTGAAATCACTGTGATATGTAATGAGAATCAGAACTTCATGGTTGTACTACTTTGATGGAGAAAGACTACCGTATGTAATTGAAATTGTGTAATGGTGTTCTTGTGTCTAGTCATTTATGCACCAGTAACTTGTGGAGTACATAATCTGTTTCTCATTTTCAGATTCATATGTCTCTTGTTCAGTACTCAGGGCTTGTGGTTTAGACATACCCATGAATCTCATTACTTTGCAATGAAGTCCTTTTTATTTTTGGAATGTTCTGAATGTTTCCAAACTCTGAACTGTGCTGAGTATTGAAATCTTGCTTTTTCAAACTTGCAGTCATGGTTCTTATCTAGAGGATTATTAGATTCCTGGGTCCTCACTGAAACTTTCTAAACCAGGATCTCTTGCAATGAGTTAGCATAGTCTGTATTTTACAACAGTGCCCTGAGAGATTTTAAAGAGATGGGGTGGTAGAGTGGCAGAGGGAGGACTAAACCAAAGTGTTTTTCCTATTTTTATACCATTCAGCACAACACTTCTGACAGTAGATGTGTGGAGATATTTCCCCATACACCAATGTATTGCAATTCAATTCTGACACTATCTACTTGGAGATAGATTTAGATCTTACAAATTGAGGGTTCAGTCCCACAAGACTACTCCACATTTCAGATGTCAGTCGTAAGTTACTTTTTTTTTTCGAAACAGTTTTGCCCTATCACCCGGCTAGAGTGCAGTAGTGTGATCTCAGTTCACTGCAGCCCCACCTCCTAGGTTCAAGGGATTCTCGTCTCAGCAACCTGAGTAGCTGGGATTACAGGTGTGTGCCACCACCATGCCCAGCTGAATTTTGAATTTTTAGTAGAGATAGGGTTTCGCCATATTGGCCAGGCTGGTCTCAAACTCCTGGCCTCAAGTGATCTGCCCATATCAGCCTCCCAAAGGGCTGAGATTACAGGCATAAGCTACCATGCATGGCTGGAAGTCACCTATATTTCTGACCAACTGGCTATCAATTGGTGGGTCCCATGACTCCCTCCTTGGGTTTGATTAATTTCTAGCAATGCTCACAAAACTCAGGGAAACACTTTACTTACATTTACCCATTTATTATAAAGGATATTACAAAACATTACAGAAGAACAGACAGATGGGAGAGATGGGCAGGGCAGGGAATATGAAAAGGGGAACAGAGCTTCTGTACCCTTTCTGGGAACCACCCTCCAGGCACCTCCATGTGTTCAGCTGTCCATCTGAACATAATCCTTGTGGGTTTTTTAAGAGGCTTCATTATGTAGTTATGATTGCTTACATCATTGACCATTGGGGATCAACTGAAATTTCAGCCCCCTTCCCTTCCTCGAGGTTGGAGGTGGGGCTGAAAGTCTCAACCTTCTCATCATGCCTTGGTCTTTCTGGTGACCAGCCTCCATCCTGAAGTTACCTGGGGCCCCCAGCCACTGTCATCTCATTAGCATACAAAAGACAGTTTTATCATTAAGGGATTTCAAGGATTTTAGGAGCTGTAAGCCAGGAAAGTGAACCAAATATATATTTCATAGTATCACAAATTTTGATCAGTCAAGTGGAGGAATTACTGCTCTGTAAAACAAGTGATTTTGTAAAACAAGTGTTTTACAGAGTAGTAATTCAACAGTTGGTAGTATTGATTTACAGTGTACACAAGGAAAGTCTTTTATGGATTCTAGACTTACCTGCAATTTCTGGTAGTGAATTCTTGTTCTCTCTAACAGAAATGGCTTTAGCCTTATATTTGAATGCTTGTGGGCTGTTACTTTGAGGGGCAGAAGTGATTTGATTCATCAAAGCACTATTGTAATGAGTGAGAGGATGAATCAGCACGCAGTGTGCTGGAGAAATACTCTGCCAGGCAAACCAGAATCTTGCTTCTTTGCTCCTTCACTCCCTCCCTGGTATAGACTTTGCTCAACTGGGAACGGTGACATTGCTAATAGATTTTCCCTAACTGCTGTCAGCACCCTGCCCTCTGCCAAGCCCAGTATTATCCAGAGCACAGGAACACATGATGCACCACTGCAGTAGAACAAGAATCTTCAGTATTGCTTCAGTTTATTTTACTTAGTTTTAAAAAAGAAAAAGAAGAAAAGAGGCACTGACAGAAGAACATTTCCTTTCCATTTCCATTTCTAGCTGCTGTTTTTGATTGTGCATTTGATTTCTTTAGAGGAAGTAAAACATCTAGAGTTAAATCAATGCTTTGTGACAAGAGACCAGAGAGCTAGAAGTGATCTACTAACGTTTGGTGCTGTCTTGATAAAAGCCAATTGTGTAGGCTGGCTTACTGGGCAAAAAATAAATAAACCAAGGATTGCGAAAAAAGGTACAGGAAACTTATAAGTGGTATTGGTGGAAGTTCTGACCTAAACAAAGAGCTGGAAGAAAAAGGCTCTCTAGGAGATCAGAAACTTGACTCCTTAGGTCAAGTGTTGATGAGCCTTGGTTTTGAAAGGCTACAGCTGTAAAAAGGAGTCTGATGCCATATGTCTTGGGGCTGGAATGGACTGAAGACTTCCTTATCTTCTCTAAGGGATAGGAGAACATACTTAGTAGAAAATGCACTGATAAGAGGAACCAGGAGTTGGCAAGCATGGATTTCTTGAAAACAATCTGGTATCCAGGAGTAATAGCACATTATATGTACAATCTATTATAAAGAATGAAATCACACTAGTTGATATGGAAGCATAGTGTAAACTTAGATTGTTCAGAAGTTATTTATCATCCTTTACTGTGCTCTTTATCATAACTTTCAATGGTAAAAACCATGATTACTTTTGTACCAACCTAACATGACTTTTGGCAGCTTTGCTATCCTGGACTCTCAGTTTCCTTGTTACTTTCTCCTTATGCTATAAACACCTTTAATTGCCTGCCATTCCCTGGAAATGGTAGTGTTTTCATATGTGTCTTTTACATGTTGTTTTTGCTTATAGTACGTATTTCTTTCCTTTTTTGTTTCTGCAAATTCCAACCCATATTTTATTATTCAAAGCAATTATCGTCTCTTGAGAAACTGTCTTCATGCCACCAAAATACATTAGTTGTTCCAGTCTTTGTGTTATTGATAGCTTTTATACATTTCATCATTATATCATAATGGCCCAGATTATCTTTTCTCTTTGCTTGTCCCTCTGCCTGGAATGCCTTCTCTCTGGATATCTACATTGTTCTCTCCTTTACTTTGTTTTGGTCTCTGGTCTCTGTTCAAATGTCACTCCCACCAGAAGTCTTCCCTGACTACCCAAACTTAAAATAGAATCTCTTAGCATTTTCTGTACCCTTTCTCTGCTCTATTTTTCTTTTGTAGTACATTTTTTACTTCCTGACATTTTATTATAGATTTGTGTTTATTTGTTGGTTTTATCTTTCCCCTGACCGAGTTTAAGTTCCATGAGCGCAAGGACCTCATTTTGTTCATTACTGTATCACGCCATGCCTAGAACGGCCTAGCACATAGTAGATACTTAGCAAGTATTTGTTGAATGATAGAATGAATGAATATTTTATTTCTTCATGTATTAGTCAGGGTTCTCTAGAGGGGCAGAACTAATGGAGTATATACATATATACATATATGTATATCTATAAAGGCAAGTTTATTAAGTATTAACTCATGCGCGCAAGGTCCCACAATAGGCTGTCTGCAGGCCGAGGAGCAAGGAGAGCTAGTCTGAGTTCCAAAACTGAAGTACTTGGAGTCTGATGTTTGAGGGCAGGAAGCATCCAGCACGGGAGAAAGATGTAGGCTGGGAGGCTAACTAGTCTCTTTTTGCACATTTTTCTACCTGCTTATATTCTGGCCCTTCTGGCAGCTGATTAGATGGTGCCCACCCAGATTAAGGGTGGGTCTGCCTTTCCCAGCCCACTGACTCAAATGTTACTCTTTTGCAACACCCTCACAGATACACCCAGGATCAGTACTTTGTATCCTTCAATCCAATCAAGTCGACAGTATTAATCATTACACCATATAATAGGATATTATTCAGCCATAAAAAGGAGTAAGTCCTGATACATGCTACAACATGGGTGAACCTTGAAGACACTGGGCTAAGTGAAAGAAGCCCATCATAACAGACTATGTATTATATGGTTCCATTTATATGAAACATCCAGAATAGGTAAATGGTTAGACACAGAAAGTTTATGGCTGGGAGGAATGGAGAGATTGGGACATGTTAGGTGTTAGGTATAGGGCTTCTTTTTTCCAATAATACAAATGTTCTAAAATTGTGATGATGGTGGCAGAACTCTTTGAATATACTAAAAGCCATCAAATTGTAAACTTAAAATGAGTGAATCTTATGGTTTGTGAATTGTATTTAATAAAGCTATTAACAACAACAACAAAAGCAGCAATTGAAATTACTAAAGTTTTTTTTGTTTGTTTGTTTTTTTTAGATGGAGTCTCCCTCTATTGCCCAGGCTGGAGTGCAGTGACACAATCTTGGTTCACTACAACCTCTGCCTCCTGAGTTCAAGCAGTTCTCCTGCCTCAGCCTTCTAAGTAGCTGGGACTACAGGCATCTGTCACCATGCCCAGCTAGTTTTTTGTTTTGTTTTTTGTATTTTTAGTAGAGATGGGTTTTCACCATATTGGCCAGGCTGGTCTTGAACTCCTGACCTGGTGATCTGCCTGCCTCAGCCTTCCGAGTACCTGGGACTACAGGCAGGCGCCACCATGCCTGGCTAATTTTTGTATTTTTAGTAGAGACAGAATTTCACCTCATTGGCCAGACTGATCTTAAACTCCTGATCTCAGGTGATCTGCCACCTCAGCCTCCCAAAGTGCTGGGATTATAGGCATGAGCCACCGCACCCAGCCACTAAAGCATTCTTAATATGAAAATGTATCTTTCTTTCTTTTAACTCATTAAAAATATTTAAGTTCCTCTGTTGACAATAATAGTAGGTAACTTTAACAAGTACTTATGAAGTGCCAGATACTGAGCTAAGCATCTTAAAAGCATTCTCTTTTATCCTTACAACACAGGTTTTTGTCCCTGTTTTACAGATATGTAACAGAAACTCAAGAGAGGTTAGCAACTTGCCCTAGATCACACAGCTAGTAAGTTGCCAAATTGGCATTTGAAACCAGGCAGATGGACTCCACAGCCTCAATTCTATTACCCAGGTCTGCCTGTGTCTTCACTGAGAGCCACTGTTGAAACATCTTTACCTTCTAAGTACTGGGCTACTTAGGTCTCCTTTTGTCTTCATGGAGAGCCTCGGTTGAATTATCTTTACCTTCTCAGTACTGGGCTCTATTCTGTCCCATGAGCTTTCAACTGAGTTTAAATGGATATGGCTAATTCTACTTAAATATTTACCATGTGATTTACCATTAGGGAATAAAAACAGAATCTATATTTTCTGGGGACTAATTATTATAGAAAGGCATAAACTTGGTCCCAGAAACTCCATCTGACTTTACTGACCAGCATATGTTTTGATCTGGAGATCTTGCCAGGAAGGTGAGTTTCTCAGTTCTTTTTTTTCCTCTACCCACCTTGCTAGAAAGCCAGAGCTTCTGACCATTTAAAGCCTCTATATATGCCTCTTTTCAGAGATAAAGGAAGGCAGTCTAGGTTGATTCATCCTGGGGAATCATTTAACATTTTTGTGAGATATTTGGGGCTCAATATTTTGTGATAGGACTCACCGTGAATACAAAAGGCACAACTGATCTGCAACGCCTCGACATGCTGGAGATCGCTTTCCCCTTCCATGCAGTGTTGGATGCTGTTTTTCAGCCCTATAGCAGTCCTTGCCACCAGAATAGATTAATTTTGTCATTACCCTTTCTCAATTTCTGCCTTTGACCAGAAAAAAGAGGTTAATTGTGTGCCATTTCTCAGGAGAATGAGGTATCAGCATTTTAATTCCTGATATTTTATGAATTGTGGGCAGCTAATTAAAACTTAAAGATTAGAGGAGCTATTTTGGCTAAGAGGCCATTTGCAGGATTGTGAAATAAAGAGAACAAAGGGTTGTCTTTTCTTTTTATTCCTATAGCTTAAATGAAACTTCATGCTGAAATAGAGCCTTGAATTGTTTTGCATACTGAGTACTCGTTGTATTGACTCTAATTTTAATTTTGCAGCAAATGGTATAATATCTGAAAGCTATTGAGGGGTGAACATTGAGATTATTGAGAATGTTAAATAGCAAGATTTGTGTTTTGAGGCTCTGTTTGACCCTTCTTGACCTCAGAGAGACATCTTAAAGTCAGATAGGGACCACTTAAAGATTCTGTTAGTTGTCCTTAATTGCCACCTTAGAACTCAATATGTATTTAGACCTTCTCGTCAGTTCTCCCTCATAGTTAACTGTTTGAGTGGCGTAATAGAATAATGGACATGTCTCAAGCCTGGGGCTTTTTCTTGGTTCTTCTGCTACCTGTCTGACTTTTAGGCTATTGCATTTCTTTACGTACCACCAAAATCACTCAGGATCCATGTTTGGGATGTGAATCAAGGCAACCGCTAGCCTCTACCATATCTTTGTGCAAGTTAGGAAAAGGACATCCTCAACAGATGCAGTCCCTACAGATGTGTAGCTAGGAAAGCTGAGCCTGGCTGGATTGAAGCTCCTCACCCACCTCCTGGCAGCATTTCCTTGTGCAGTGCAAACCCTGCATAACTTTACAGTGGCCATGCTGAAATAACCCTGTTTAAATTGCTTAGATACTCATCTCAATATGCGTCTTGATATGCAATCATTTTCTTTTTCTGAGATGGGGTTAAATGAAATGAGATTTGAACAAGTATCCAAATGCAGACTCCTTGGGTACAAAACCAGGTCTTGCTCATCTTTTATAACTCCCAAGTTTCTAAGTTTTCCTTTCCATCCAAAAATGAATAAGCACCCTCGCCTCCCCTCTTCTCCCCTCCCTTCTCTTTCCCTTTCCTTTCATCTCACTTTATTGCCCAGACTGGTCTTGAGGTCCTGGACTTCTGACCAGTCTGGGCAATAAGTCCTGCCCCTTCCCTTCCCCTTCCCCTTCCCCTCTTCCTTCCTTCCTTCCCTCCTTCCTTCCTTCCGTTTTCATGAGATGAGGGGGTCTCACTTTATTGCCCAGACTGGTCTTGAACTCCTGGACTTAAATGATCCTCCCACCTCAGCTGCCCAAATTGCTGGGATTAGAGGTGTGAGCCACCGTGCCTGGCCCTGAAATCATCTTCAATGGGGTGAACTCAGTGGGGACCATGCTTTCCTTTGAGGCTCTAGTGGGGAGAATTCATTCCTTACCTCTTCCAATTTCTGGTGGCTACCAGCATTCCTTTTATTTAATTTAATTAAAATCAATTTATTTTGCTGCTAGCATTCTTTGGCTTGTGGTTGGATCATTCCAATCTCTGCCTCTGTCTTCACATTACTTCCTGTTTTCTGTCCATGTTAAATCTCTCTTTGCATATCTCATATAAGGACACTTGTGATTTCATCTCGTAGAGGGCCCACTGAGATAATCCAAGGATACTCTCCTCATCTCAAGATCCAGAATTTAATTGAATATGCAAAGTCTTTGCCATATAAGGCAACATTTACAGGACTTAGGACTTGCTGTCCTTGGGTGTCATTATTCAGCCTGTTACAGAATGCTTGAGCAAGGCAACTGTTAAGATGTGAGGGTATGGTCACAGAGGTAGATATTTACATGTTATAAATTTTGGAAGTGTCATTTATGAAAATGACAGTTTCAGGTGATGACAGTCAAGAATGAGACCATGAGGGTGATATCTAAGGTAGAGAAAAGGAGGAATTCACTAGAGAGGAAGTCAAGAAGATGAGGGCCCAGGATATTGGGTGAGTGTCAACATGGACCTTGAAGCCTCATTGGAAAATGGCAAAAATTGTTGAGGTCAATTGTCAGTCTTTGGCTAGTGAGTAAAAGTGATTAGCTGTTAGGAGACAGAAATAAAAAAGATGCTGTCTGGTGGGATAAAAAGGGTGGAAGAGAAATTGTCAGAAAATGATTTCCAACCTATATAATTCTCCTCAATCCCTTATTTCACTTACCCTCTTGTATTCAGGAAATGATCATATTTGGGGAGAAATTTTAGACACTACATAATTAGTATACCTTGAGGCGCATCATTTGCAATAATACATCTTTGTACAAACTTGTTTCTTAGAGCACACTTTTGAAATTGGTTTGTGTTGACTTTCCTTGAATGATCTTATAAACTGCTTGGTTAGTAAATGTGGTTGTGTCTTAGTCTATTTTCTGTTGCTTATAACAGAATACCTGAAACTGGGTAATTTATAAAGAAAAGGAATTTATTTTTTTACAGGTGTGGGGGCTGAGAAGTCCAAGATTGAGAGGCTACATTTTGTGAGGACCTTCTTGCGGGTGGGAATTCACTGCAGAGACCCAAGGTGGCACAGGGCATCACATGGTGAGGGGACTATGATAGCTCAAGTCTCTGTTCCTCTTCTTATAAAGCCACCAGTCTCACTCCCATGATAACTCATGAGTCTATTCATTCATAAATGAAGTAATCCATTCATGAAGGTAGAGCTCTCATGACCTGATCACCTCTTAGAGACCCTCCCTTTAAATAATGTCACACTGGGGATTACATTTCAACATGAATTTTGGATGGGACAAATATCTGAACCACAGCAGGTTGCTTCTTAATAATTTATTCTCTTAAAAAGTCCTTTTCCCCCCATTGCAAATGAGACAAACCATGAAATCTTTAGCACAAAGATAAATTGTTTCTTTCACTTAGCTTGAACCATTGACTTTCACCAGACGTATTTCTCTTCTGGGCAGCAGTTATAGCAATGGTTGAAATTTAATGTAGAAAATAGCCTACCTGATTTGTATCTCTCTTTTTCAAGCCTTAATTCTGCCAGAAGGTCTTCTCCCTACCCGCCTGCACTTGACCATCATCTCTTCCTACTTGGAGCAAATCCAGGTTTACAATATCTGACAGGCACACTCAATCCATATGCCACCTCTTCCATATACAGCCCTGGTCATGCACTAGGGAACATGAGGCTGAGGGCTTGCACTGGGACCAACTGAATCTGGCTCCTCACCATGAGACAAAGGAGCTCCTAAAGTTAGAAGGTGGGTGGGGGTAGGGGAGCAGCATCAAGGAGCTTGGGTTGCTGCTTAGCATTGTCTTATTTGGCCTCCTGTGGATACTCTCCTGTTCTTTCTCACTTTTCTGCCTGTGGTCTCTCTGGGTGATTCCATTTTTAAGCCCCATGACTCTCAAATCTGTCCTGCTAGTTCAGAACTCTTCCTTGTTATCTGGATGCATGTGAGGCGTCTTCCTTGGTGATCACACTGCCTACCCCAACTCAACTTTCGATTCTCTAACTGAACTCCCAGGTGAGTATCTGCTACAGTGCTGTAGGCAGTGTAGACAGCTGCAGTGGCATAGACAGCTTCAGTGTCTTCTTGGAGATGACCTGCATTGCTGCTGTAGGCTGAGGTGCAAGCTTTCTAGAAGTTCTTGAGATTCAAAGAAGCTTCTCTTTTTCTGAACAGCAGCTGTAGCACTTCTGAAAACCACTCCTAGCCATTCTTGAGGTTTTGTAAGCCTCTACTTCCTTGTATTAGAACCCATCATGCTTGGAATACATATGGCAGCTTAGCACTGACAAGTACTGATTAAGTATTTGGTAAGTGGCATTACCAGCTACTCAGTTAGCTAAGCCTTAACCATGGGGTTTACTTTACTTCTCTCACTCCTCACCTTCCACATCCAATTGGTTTCCAAATTCTGTGTATTCTTTTGTACCTCCTTGTAACAGTTTGAATCTATCCCATCCTCTTCATTCTCCACTGTTGCCAATTTGGTTTAGAACCTTGTTTGTTTAGTACTTGGATTATTACAGCAGTTTCCTGACTAATTTTGCTGCCTTCTGTGTCCCTCTTGAACTCTGTCTTAGTCGGTTGTGGGTGCTACAGCAGAGTACCATAGACCAGGAGACCTATAAACAACAGACATTGATTTCTTACGGTTCTGGAGGCTGGAAGTCCAAGAAAAAGTCACTAACATGGTTGAGTTCTGCCCAGGGTCCTCTTCCTGGTTCACAGACTGCCATCTTCTTCCTGTGTCCTCATGTGGTAGTGAGAGGGTAGAGATTTCTCTGCAGTCTCTTTTCTCAGGGAACTAATCATATTCAGGAAGGCTCTACCCTCATGACCTAATTCTCTCACAAAGGCCTCACCTCCTAATAGCATCACATTGGGGTTTAGAGTTTCCACATGTGCATTTGGGCAAGAAGTAGGGGGTACAAACATTCAGTCTAACAAATCTAGTTAACTTTTTCCAGCCTGTCACCAGAGCAGTCTTCCTAAAATACAGCTCTGATTATGCTACATCTGCCAAGCTTCTCACTGTCTTCAGTCTGACTTCCAGGCTCCTTTTCCTGCCATGCAAGGCTAGGTCTCCATGTCCATTTTTCGCCTTCCCTCTTCCCGCCCTGCCCTGCAGCCATATTGAGGGAACTGAAAGGCTCAGTCTTTCTCACATCTCTGCCTTTCTTCCTGCTGGTCCCGTTGCCCATGTGCTCCCTACTCTGCCTGGTTAGCTCCTGTTTAGCTTTTGCATGTGCATGCAGCCTCTTCTGACACTGCCCAGGCGTCTGGGCCACGCATCTTACCCTGTGCAGCAGCAGCCTCTGAACACACAGAACCTTCCAGTGACTCAACCCAGCCAAGGCTGCTCACTTTGCTCACTCGCTGCTAACTTTGCTTAACAACTAGCTGCTTAAACTTTGCTTACTCCTCTCAGACTCTGCAATGGTCAGTACAGCCTCCCATGGCAGGAAGAGAAATGAGGACAGGATTCAGAAAGGCTGTTTGAAGTCAAGTGTGGTGAATCCCCTTGATACCCACCGCCTGTTTTGGTGGTTTGGCCATCTGTGCTTCCTCTGTGAGGAAATTCATATTTTGCCACCTCCCCTTCCTTGGACTGTTGTTATGACATCACATCTACGCTCTTTCCATATTTCACCAGGATGGAAGTGTTGATGTTCCCGGCATAGCAGGCAGCCAGGTCTTGTACTCAGAGATAAGTGTCGGTGGCTTTGGCTTTCCATCTCTGGAAAGCCCAGATGCGCAGCCCATTATCCTAGTCTCTGTGTTCTGGCTGCCCCACCTCCAATCCTTGACCTTTTACATCTAAATCAAGAGGAGAAACAGGTATCTATCTTTTTTTTTTTTTTTGAGACGGAATCTCATTCAGCTACCCAGGCTGGAGTGCAGTGGTGCGATCTTGGCTCACTGCAACCACTGTCTCCCGGGTTCAAGAGATTCCTCCTGTCTCAGCCTCCCATGTAGCTGGGATTACAGGCACCTGCCATTATGCCCAGCTAGTTTTTGTACTTTAGTAGAGACAGGGTTTCACCATGTTGGCCAGGCTGGTCTTGAATTCCTGACCTCAGATGATCTGCCCGCCTTGGCCTCCCGAAGTGCTGGGATTACAGGTGTGAGCCACCATGCACAGCTTTTTTTTTTTTTTTTTTTTTTTTTTAGACAGTTTCACTCTTGTTGCCCAGGCTGGAGTGCAATGGCATGATCTCAGCTTACTGCAACCTCTGCCTCCTGGGTTCAAGCGATTCTCTTGCCTCAACCTCCCTCAGTAGCTGAGATTACAGGTGCCCGCCACCATACCCAGCTAATTTTTGTAGTTTAGTAGAGATGGGGTTTCATCATGTTGCTCAGGCTTGTCTCAAACTCCTGACCTCAGGTGTTCCACCCACCTCAGCCTCCTGAAGTGCTGGTATTACAGGTGTGAGCCACTGTGCCAGGTGGTATCTATCTTTATCTAATGGCTGTCTCCCAGCCTACCTCTCTGGGAACTGAGTAGAGTCCTTAGGGCCTGCCTAGCCCTAACGTATGGAAGCCTGGCTTCTCCCTCCTGGTTTTGTCTCCCTGTAACAGAACATTCCCCGCCAGATCTCAAAGGTATAGTAAGTACCTAACAAATGCTGCCCATGGTTTCATATATTATTTCTGAAAATTGGATAATTGGAGGTTGGTTGTTATATAAATTGCTTGGTGTGCTAAAATTTACTCTAAACTCACGATTATTCCACGGACACCAATAAAACTGTAACAGACCATTGTTAACCTCTCCACACGATAAATTCTTGTGCTCTACAAAGCACTTGGAGTGGAGAGAGTAATTTATATGCCCAGGTGGAACCAGTACACAAATGTGCTAACCAACTGTAGACTGGAATGTGGTCTGGAAAGCAGCCTGTTAGCGTCTCAAAGGAGATAAAAAAAGGAGACTTCTTTATTTTTATCTCTGACAGAGCTGTCGCCTTGGGAATGACTAGCACACATCAGAGAGACACATCAGCATCACAAGTGACACAAAAGCACAGACATGAATCAGGAGAAATGAAGAAAGCCGCCCTTTGTGTCTTTAAAGACATGGGTAAGAATTTGACTCAACAGAGTGGCATGTTCTCTGAACAAGTTCACCCAAACTTTTGCTCACACCATGTCTGCTGCCTGAAAGCCCTTCTTTCTATCTTCTGTATATTCAGCCTCCCACGGCTTCCTCTTTAAATCTTGTTACCTGAGTGAAGGCTTCCCAGGTTACAGTGATCCACAGCAATCTCTTCCTACTCTGAAGTTCTAATGGGCCTGGATACTTCATTTAGCTTTGTTGTTTTAAATCTTTCATGTGTTTCTTTTCTAGCTCCTGTGTATTTTCACATATATACACATAGATGTGTGTGTGTATACAGGAAACCTATTCGTTGGTGTGTTGTATTGTAAATATTACATAGATTTGTTGAGTTGATAAAAGGAATTATTTAAGATTGGATGGAAACAATCCACAGCCAATGCTTTGGTGAACAAAGCCATGTCATACTACATGTAAGTGTTAGTTTCACTAAATCATTTGCATTTTTTTTTCTCATTTCTGGCTTCTCAACTGTTCATAATGATTATAATGCCTATTGATATATTTTTATTTTTAGATGGCAAGAACAACTCTTCCTTTGGTAAATTAGAAGTTATTTGAATGTCTTTCTTTGGGTGGTAGTTTTGCCTGAAAGAATCGTGTACTATTTTTGTTCCTTGATGATATTTCCAATTCCTTTAGATGAGAGAATCTGCTCCTTAGTGTTTCTTGTGGTGTTTAGCATAGTCCTGGGCCATGCTCAAATTTGATTATCTCAATAGACTTCTATAAAGTTATTAAAAGAGGCAATCCATGTGAAGCAGAGAGCAGTTTCTGACATGTAGTAACTGCTCCATCCCTGATGCAATTATTAACATTGCTATTATTGTTGCTGCTGTTGTTATGATGCTGTATCTGGTACTGAGTGAGGCACTGGGGATGCAAAGGCAAGTCAGGAATGGCTACTGCCTTTAAACGCCTTATGGTCCAGTGGGAGTAGACAAAGGAAAAAGACAATGAAAAGCCAGGTGTGATGTCACCCACTCGTCGTGCCAGCTACTCTGGAGGCAGACGTGGAAGTATTGCTTGAGCCCCAGAGTTGGAGGCTGCAGTGAGCTATGATTGTACCATTGCCCTCCAGCTTGAGTGACAGAGCAAGACTCCTATCTCTTAAAACACACACACACAAACACACACACACACACACACACATACACAATGACGATGTAGGCAATGACAATGTGGGCATTGAGGTGTATAGTGGGAGAAGACAACACACATATGGTGTGAAAACGTGAAGCGGAGTGAGAAAGTTTCTCCTCTAGCCTGAGGGATGGGGTGGCTGGAGAAGTTTTCACAGAGAGCAAGCTGGGAGTCCTGAATGATGAAAGTTATGAGGCTGGGCACAGTGGCTCACGCCTATAATCCCAGCACTTTGGAAGGCAGAGACAGGTTAGGAGGATCACTTGAGGTTAGGAGTTTGAGACCAGCCTGGCCAACATGGTGAAACCCTGTCTCTGCAAAAAATATACAAATTAGCTAGGCATGGTGGCATGCACTTGTAGTCCCAGCTACTTGGGAGGCTGAGGCACAAGAATCACTCGAACCCAGGAGGTGGAGGTGCAGTGAGCCAAGATAATGCCACTGCACTCTAGCCTGGGCAACAGAGTGAGACTCCATCTAAAGAGAGAGAGAGCATGAGGGGGAGGGAGAGGAGGAGGGGAGAAAGTAAGTTATGTAGGTGTAGGGGAACAGGAAGAGCCTTCCAGGAAGAGAGCACAGTTTGTGCAAAGATCCAGGGTCCTGAGAGAGCAGGGTGCATTGGAGGAATCGGCAGTTCAATGTAGCTGGAGGAGCAGGGCAGCCCCTATTTCTCAGGTGGGAATGGGGGAGAGACAGGTAAGCACCTTATCAGGAAAGGCCTGATGGACATTGCTAGGACTTTTGTTAGGACTTTGGATTTTATACTCAAGTCCATTGGTGCCATGAAAGCATTTTTAAACAGAGGAGATTTGCATTTTTAAATGATCCATCCGTTGCTAGGTGCCTGCTGTAAATTAGAGGGAAGATAGACCACTGAAGGTCAGTGAGGACAGAAACAGTGGGAATGAAGAGCAATGCAGTTTTGAGAGATATTTAGGAAGCAGAATGGACAGGAGGTTGTCCATATGGCAGAGGGCAGATGTGGAGAAGTGGAAGGAAGTGCAGGCTTTTGTCTCGTGGACCAGTAGATGTTGATGCTATACAAGCAGCACCAGGAGGAGGAAGAGCCGATTTTGTGGAAGACGTGTTTGGGTTGGATACGTGAGCTTGGAGTTCAAAAAGGAGTAGGTGCTGGAGAAACATATTTGTACGGTGGTAAAAGCCATGAGAAAGATGGCACCACTCAGCAGGAGTGTCAGAAGCAGCTCTGTCCACTAGAAATATAACATAAGCCACACATGTCATTTAAAATTTCCTGATAACCACATCAGAAGGTAAAAAGAAATAGGTAAAATTAATTTGAATAATATATTTCAGCCAATATATCCAAAGTATCATTGTTTCAACATGTGCTCAGTGTGAAAATTAAGAATGAGTCACTTCACATGCTTTTCTTCCTACTAGTCTTTGAAACCTTTTATGTATTTTACACTGACAGCACACCTCAGTTTGGACTCACCACAATGCAAGTGCTTAATTGTCTTATGTGGTCACTGTGGTGGACGGTTCAGGTGCAGGGCATTAACTCTCCACTTTGGCTGCACAGGATGATCACTTGGTGGCGGAGGGTGGTGATTTAAGTATCCTGATGCCCATGATGCACCCCCATCCAATTATATCAGGATATCTGAAGGTGGGACCTGGACATTAAGAATTTGTAGAGCCCTCCAGTGACTCTGCTGTGAAGAGGGCCAAAGACATAACTCTGGAGAATGCCCTTGATAGTAAGGGAGTAGAAAGGGGAACAGGAAAGAAATTGAGGAGAGGCCCGACATCTAGGAGGAATGTTTTAGAAAGCAAAGGGGAAGCTTCAAGGAGGATGCTGCCATGAGTAAGATTACAACTTAATATCATTCATCAGATTAGCAATAGTGTGGTAGGTGTCACTGATGCTCTTTGTCAAGAATGACTTATTTCGATTCCTCAAAAATTGCTACTGAGTGCCAGGCACATGATTCCTGACCCAGTGGAGCTTATGGTATAGTGATCATAGTAGATAACAGTTTTGAGCACTTACTTATAAGCCAGGCACCATGTTAAGACTTTGTATGCATGAACTCTCTCACTTGATTCTCACAGCACTCCTAGAAGATGGGTGTTATTATGATTCCATTTTATGTGTAAGAAGTCTGAGATTTAGCAAGGTCAAGTAACTGGCCCAGAGCCCACGTATCAGTCAGGGTAGGCTAAGTCATGCTGAGATGACACTCCTAAAATCTAAGTGGCTTAAGACAAGGATGTATTTCTCACTTATCCTACATGTCCATTATGGTTGGCAGGGAGCTGTGCTCCACATTGTCCCCACTTTGGGGCCAGGCTGAAAATCACACACTGGCGTTACCTCTTTTATTTCACTGGCCAGAATGAGTCACATGGTCACACTCCTCTGTGTGTGTGTGGGAGGGGGTGGTAGTGTGGGGGAGACATCAATCATTCCCAGGTGGAAAGATATGGAAATAATTCGTGAGAACAGCACCAATGATTGCCATAACCAGGAGATGGGGAACCAGGATTTGTACCCAGGCAGGCTCTCCACAGCTGACATCTTACACACCATACTGCATGGCCTCCTACTTACAGAAAAAGGAGAAGAGTTCACAAAGAGTCTTCCAAATTTTAGATCCCATACAGGTCTCTCTCAGCTCTGAATGACTGACAGCAGTGCCCTGGTTGTCTGAGTCAGCCTCTTATCTCCAAATCCCCATTCGGTTTGCTTCTCTAAACTCAAAATAATAAGTAGCCCAGAGCTAAGACACCAGGGAGGAAGGAGTTGGAAACTGACCTCTCTCAGTAGGGTCTGATTCAGCGGCAAAGCCAAGGCTCAGAATTCCTCACAGAACATCCTGACGAGAACACACTTTCAAAGTCATTTAATTTAAGTACCAATCCCCTGCTTTTCTTCTTCTCTGAGAGTTGGTCATCCAGCCTCCTCCATAGCACTCATGGGACCAAGAGCCCAGTAAGCCCTGAGGCAGCATCTCCCATAATTGGACTACCTGGTTAGAAAGTGTTTCTTTATAATGAGCTAAAATGTGTCTGTGTAAACTTCCACTCTGTGGCCCCATTCTTCTTTCTCAGGCCACACACAACAATTCGAATCCCCCTTTCCCCGAACAGCCCTTCACATTTTAAAAACTGTCTTTCATGTTCCTCCACCAGTTGGAAACTGGTGTCTTTCTCCACCAGTTGGAAACTTCTGTAATTTAAAACACATCAAACTGTAAGTTACATTTTTATGACAAGGTTGAGACTCTTCATACAATATGAGAAGATTTTTTTCCTTCCTTCTTTCTTTCTTTCTTTCCTCTCTTCTTTCCTCCTTCCTTCCATGCCTACTCCCCTTCCCCAGTGCTAACAGAGTAAACAGATTTAAAAGACATAACTAGAAGGGAAGAGATCAAATAATGGCTGTTGTGACAACTCAGTCACTTCTCCTGCACAGACCTTTCCTGGGACCCAGTGTAACCCACCCAGCTCTTTCTCAGATGCCAGATATTACTAGCAAATATATGTTTGCAGACTCATCTGTGCCTAACTCACAATGTTGTTGAAGGAATAAAAGAAATAATCTATAAAGTGGTCTGCTCAGTACTTTATATGTAGTAGGAATAAAATGTTAGTTATTATGACAAATAATTAGGGCAATGATAGATGTTTTCTACCACCAATATAATACATAATAATTACTAATTATCACTTTTTACTAACAGCATCACAAAATGTAGCATGTTATGATCTGGATATTTTTGCAGATAACTGAGATTTGACTATGTGCATCATACTAAACAATGTAAACTTATAAAAAAGTGACTAAAGAGCAATATATAGGGGCCTTTCATGTGCACATTTCTATCTTTGCCAACTATTTAGATGAGCAATTTCTTCCATCATTAATGAAGTGAAGAATAGAGACCAAAACCTGTAGACTCTTGACTCTATAAAGTTAGAAGTGATTAATTAAAACTGAGCTAATGTCTTCTAAGAGTTTAGATAAAAAATAGTCAATAGAGCAGAAATGCCAACCACACCTGTTGTTCAAAAGCAGGCTGTTCTTTGATGTGCATTGATTAATGTCTGTCAAGAAGAGACTCTTTTGTAGCACACATCAAAGGTGTTGCACCTGTTTGCTTGTGGTATGAGACTGAAAGGTCACCAGAATGTCCTCTTAGAATATCAGATGTTCTTTATTATTAAACTTTTCATTTTGAAATAACTTTAGACTTGTAGAAAAGTTACAAAAAAGTGTAGTGACCTTCTCCTTACTTTTTGCCCCTGGCTTCTCCTTGTATCAGTATTTTACCTAACGATAGTATAAGTATCAAAAGTAGGAAATTAACATTGATACAATAATGGTTACTCATCCAGAGATCTTATTTGAGTTTTGCCAGTTTTCCCTCTAATGTCCCTTTTCTGATTGAACATGTCCTGTAGTTGTGTCTCCATAGTTTCCTTTGATTTGTGCAGTTCTCTCTTTCTCGTCTATGACTTGAACATTTTTGAAGAATACTAGCCAGTCCAACACCCTTATTTTCCAGATAAAGAAACCAAGACTCAAAGAGCTCAATAGAGTAAGAAAATAGTAAAAACTTTCACTGTGCATCAGTCCAATTTTTAAAATAAATATTAATAGATTGAAGCTAAACATTTTTGGCAAGACTGCCAAAGTGATGCTATGCCCTTCTTAGTGAATGATAACAGGACATATATGATCTTGATATGTTACATCTTATCACGGGTGATGCTAAATTTGATCACTAGGTTAAGGTGGTGTCTTACAGATTTCTTCACTTTTTAAAAAATTATTTTTCTCTTTATAAGCAATAAATATAAGAAGGTATTTTGAGACTATGTAAATACACTGTCTTTTGTCATGTAACAATGTAATCCATAATGATTACTGTGGAATTTGTCTAATAGTTACTATTTGCATCATTCTGACCATATTTACTAAGTAAATTCTGCTGTCCTTCTCACACACTTATTTTTTCATGTGTTTATTTATGTAAGTATGAACTCATAATTATTTTATTCTCTGGGTTATAATCTATTATAATCCTTATATATTTTCTTGTTCATATTGTTCCAGATTTTACCAGCAGGGGCTCTTCAAGTTGGTTTCTGTACCCTTCTGACTTGCCTCATAATTTTAGGGAGCACACCTTACTTTCTTGCATCAAAAAATGTTTCAAGCTCTGCTTGTGCTTTTTTCTGCCCCAACCCTGGAATCAACTATTTCCCGAAGAGCCCTAGTTGGGTTTAATGGAGAATGGTATTTAGAAACAAAGAGCTAGGTGCTGGGTGACCAGATGGAGTTTTAAGCAATTAAGCAGGGAGAAGAACAAAAGATAGTCACTGGTGTTTACATATCTGTGGTGGCAGATAACAAATTATATGTGATTTCTTGAAATCAAGTATATTAGTTATCTATTGCTATGAGACAAATTACCCCCAAATTTAGCAGCTTAAAACACATGTATTATCTCACAGTTTCTGTGGATCAGGAATCCAGGCAGGGCTTAGCTGGTCCTCTACTACAATATCTCTAACAAGCTGCAGTCAAGTCAGCTGGGCTGTAGTCATCTTAAGCCTCGGCTGGAAAGAATTCACTTCCAAGCTCACATAGATGTTGCCAAGATTTGGTTCCTTGTGGGTTGCCTAACTGACGGCCTTAGTTCCTTTCTGGCTGTTCGTTGAAGACTGCTCTCAGTTTCTTGCCACATGGGTCTCTTCAACAAGGAAGCCTACTTCATCAAATTGTTCAAACCGAGAAACGATAGTGCTGGCTAGCAAGATGGAAACCAAAGTTTTTGATACACGCTCACCAAGTGATGTCCCATCATGTTTGCCATTTCCTCTCTCCGCTTTTGTGCTATACTCATTCTCTTTCAACTCGATTGTGTAGAACAGCACTTGGTATCCTCCCTGTCTTCCTCCATGGCTGAAAAGGAAAATATGCTTCCATGGAAACCAGGATAACACACGACCACACAGCTTACAATCTCAAGCTAGTACTTTTGCTTTTTCTAAAATGTAGCTTCTACAGATGGATGTTTGGCCGAGTCTAGACTCTGACATTAAATAAGATAATGACTGTTGTTGGAGGATTAGTAGAAAATCTAGAAATAGCTTACACTTGGCAATAGGACTATGATGTCTAATTTTGAGGTAATATTACTTTTATTTGACAAAGAAGTAGAATTTTTGAAGTTGAAAGAGACCTTACATTAATCAGACCAAGCCCTAATTCCCCCGATTTTCCAGATGAAAAATCTAAGATCTGGTAAGATAATGATAAAATGCACGTGTCATTTGGTATCCTAGACTAGGATACCAAATCTGGTGTCCTTTCCCCAAGACCAAACCAGGGCCCCCAGCATAACAAAGAGTATTTCTGTGACAAAAGAGACAATTCATTCTTATAGACATTTTCTAACCTTTTTGGTTTACCAAGCTTTTTTTTTTCGGTAATCAAGCCTAACTGGGCATCCACGCTGTTGCTAAAATGCTGCTGGGGACACAAAGACAAATGAAGTGCCATCTCTGTTCTGATGTCACAGAGAGACTCGAGGAAGATGAACATGCAAACACACACAGTCTGATGAGAAAAGGTAGAAGGGAGTTATGCAGAAGGTGCCTTGGATACAAACAGAAAAAGCCCATACTAGTCATTTCTTACTATTTTTCAAACACCTAATAATAAATGGCATCACCCTGGCAAGTCACAAATGTTATATTGGAAGCCCTTAGTGATATTTTTCAGAGGGTTGCTTTATGGGCGTTTGGGGTGGGACAATTCTGCCACCTGCCCATTGAATGCCAGTAGCAAGTATGCCCCTGGATCAAAAACAAATGCTGGCTGGGTGTAGTGACTCACACCTGTAATCCCAGCACTTTGAAAGGCTGAGGCAGATGGATCACCTGAGGTTAGGAGTTCAAGGCCAGCCTAGCCAACATGATGAAACCCTGTCTCTACTAAAAATACAAAAAATTAGCTGGGCATGGTGGCAGGTGCCTATAATCCCAGCTACTCGGGAGGCTGAGGCAGGAGAATCACTTGAACCTGGGAGGCAGAGGTTGCAGTGAGCTGAGATTGCACCACTGCAATCCAGCGCAGACAAGAGCAAAACTCTGTCAAAAAAAAAAAAACCCCAAACCAAAAAACCCCACAAATGTCCTAGCACCACCAAGGTTGTGCATTGCATCAGCTGAGAAGCACCACGAAGTCCAGCAGGCAACAAGAAGCTGCCTGCAGTACACGGAAGCAGAATGCTGCTTTGCAAACATAGTGAAGCATTGAAAATGAGTGTGAATTTGGAACAGATGATTTTAGCTGAAGATTAATTACATTAGCCAAACACAAGAATCACAGTCTATAAAACTAGCAAGGATTGCACCTTTTTGCAGCAGCCTCTTATTAATTCCATGTCTTACAAATTTGGCTTTGGATTAAGATGGACTAGTGTTTATTTTTCCCTTCACCTTGATAAATGAGTTCACCAAGCAACAACATAAACAAGAGAGAAAGAAAATGTTTCCTTCACTTATGCACAACCAACACCATTAATTTCACAGGTAAAAAGCAAACAGCAGTTCATCAATAACTCTAATAGTTATGAAAGCCAGGGCCCCCATTTGAAAATTGTATGAGCAGTTTTATAAAAGAGAATAATAGGTATGTATCTGTATTAACTTTCTAGGGCTGCTGTCACAAATTACCATAAACTGGGTGGCTTAAAACAACAGGAATGTATTCTCTCACCACTGTGGAGGCCAGAAGTCTGAAATCAAGGTATAGGCAGGGCTGTGCTGGCCCCAGAGGTTCTAGGGGAGAACCTGTCCTCTCTTTGGCTTGTGACGGTATCACTCCAATCTCTGCCTTTGTCTTCACACGGCTTCTTCCTTGTGTCACTCCAGTTTTCTGAGGTCTTTGTCTTATGAGGACACCCGTCAGATTTTGCGCCAACCCTAAATCCAGGGCTGTCTGTATCACTTTAAGACCCTTAACTGTGTGTGTGTGTATATATATATATATATATATATATAGAGAGAGAGAGAGAGAGAGAGAGAGAGAGAGATAAGAAAGAAAGGAATATATATATAGTTTAGGATCTTAAAGTGAGATATATATATATATATATGTGTGTGTGTATATATATATATATCCTTAACTATATATATATATATATATTCTTTTCTTTCTTTCTTTTGTTCTTTCTTTCTTTCGTTCTTTCTTTCTCTTTCTTTCTGTTTCTCTCCTCTCCCAATTCCCCTTTCCCGTCCCCTTTCCCTTTGTGACATGGTAAAAGCCCCATAAAACTGCATACCTCAACCATACCTTGTCTTTCTGTTTAAACTGCTCTCTGTAACCCCTAATGTGACAGGCAAGCAGTCCAAACCCAGGCCATCTTGGCCCCTTCGACTTGTAATTTCCACCCTACCCAGACAATGTGTAAACAGATGCTAATCTTGACTTTTGTGAGCCACTTAAGTAACAATCAGAATGTCAAAGAGTCCCCTGGCCCTCGGAATGTCCGGATCCCAGCACCCTCATCTCCACCTCAGAAGGTGATTTACAAAATTCACTAGCCCTCGGAATGTCTGAAGCCCCTCAAATCCCACCCCTGCCCCTCACCCTCACTCCCAAGGTGATTTTTACGGGTATAAAAGGTCTTGGCACTCTCCTTTCGGGGCCACAGGTTGGCGAGGCGCGAGTCCTCCGTGGCCGCCGCCAATAAAGACCCTGCAGTTTGGCATACTTTTGTCTCGGTGTTGACTTTCTATGCGCGGTTCAGTACAACACCTTCCCTTCCTTATTTTTTGAGATGGGGTCTCTGCCACCCTGGCTGCAGGGCAGTGGCATGATCTTGGCCCACTGCAGGCTCCACCTCCCAGGCTCATGTGATCCTCCTACCTCAACCTTCTGAGTAGCTGAGACTATAGGTGTGCACCATGTGCACCACCATGCCCAGCTAATTTTTTGTATTTTTAGTAGAGATAGGGTTTTGCTATGTTTCCCAGGCTTGTCTTGCACTCCTGGACTCAAGCAACCAAACTTGGCTTCCCAAAGTGCTGGGATTACAAGCGTAAGCCACTGCACTCAGCCTAATAATGTATTTTCAAAGACTTTATTTCCAAATAAAGTGACATTCACAGGTCCCGGGGCTTAGGACTCGAGCACATAGTTTTGGAAGACATTATTTAAACCAACACGGTATTTCTAACAATATTTCTTAATTTGCATTTTTGCTGGTTAAACTAGGCTTTCCTTGCAATGAACCTGACTTTGGGAAGGCTCACTGAGTCACAGTGAGGTGGGGACCTGGGGTGGTTAGCTCACGGTAGCTTGCAAGTCAGAGGATTTGCCTGCATGAGCAGATGTGGGCTGGAGATACAGATTTGGAGAGAGTGCAGCAAGGAGAGGAAGGACAGCTGCAGGTTGAAGGGCTAGTAGATGAGAAAGATTCATAAAGCTCTCTCTCTCTCTCCATAAGTACCATGACTGCAGGATTCATGGCTGTCTTCTTCCCCATCCTTGTGAGCCTGGTGCCTAGTGCAGGGCCAGGCATACAGCAGGTGCTTAACAAACATTTGTTCAAGGAATACGTCAATAAGGAAGGAAAGTAGAAAAGAGGAACAGGTGGCGAGTAGAAAGGACAACTTACTTTTTATGTACTAGATGCACTAACTTCTTTAATTTTTTGATCAGAGAGAGGTACTATGAACACCATCCACTTTTTATAAACAAAGAAAATACAGGCTAGGAGAGATGAACATGTCCAGATTGTTTTAAAACCTATAAAAGAACTATTATTTAGAAAAAAGGAAACTAAAAATAACTGTGTGAGGATGGAGTGGTGGAAAAGTCTGAAAAGATCATCACCAAATGTTAATGGGGTTGTCACAGAGTGGTGCATTGTGCTACTCAGCTTTTGTTCCACTTGCTTATCTGAATGAGTTTTTTTTAATGAAAATATATTTAAAAAGTGAAGAGCAATGTTTATTGTAGCCTTATTCTAATAGCCAAGAAAAGAAAACAACCTGTGTCCATAAACAGTTGGATGGTCAAAGAAAATGTGGTACCTATACACAGTAAGATATTATTCACCCTTAAAAAACAAGGAGATTCTGTCATTTGCAGCAGGATAGATGACTCTGGATAATAATATGCTAATAGAAATGAGCCAGGCATAGACAAAATTTGTGTGATCTCACTTATATATGGGATCTAAAATCATCATACTCTTAGAAGCAGACAGCAGAATGGTGGTGATATGGGTTTGGTTGTATCCCTACCCAAGTCTTACCTTGAATTGTAGCTCCCATAATTCCCATTGTTGTAGGTGGGACCCAGTGGGGGATAATTGAATCATGGGAGTGGTGTCTCCCACACTGTTCTCATGGTAGTGAATAAGTCTCACGAGATCTGATGATTTTATAAGGGGCTCCCCATTTCAGTTGCCTCTCATTTTCTCTCCTGCCTGCCACCTTGATCGTGAGACCTCCCCCGTCGCGTTGATCTGTGAGTCTGTTAATCCTCTTTTTCTTTATAAATTATCCAGTCTCGGCTATGTCTTTGACAGCAGCATGAGAACAGACTAATACAGATGGTTGTCAGGGATGGGAAGTGAGGGAAATGGGGAGATGTTGATGAAAGGGTACAAAGCTTCAGATATGCAGGATGAATAAGCTCTGGAGAGCTAGTGTATAGTATGGTGATTATACTTAACTATATTCTATTGTATACTTGAAATTTGCCAAAAGAGGCTGGGTGGGGTGGCTCACACCTATAATTCCAGCACTTTGGGAAGTTGAGGCGGGTGGATCACCTGAGGCCAGGAATTCGAGACCAGCCTGGCCAACATGGGGAAACCCCATCTCTACTACAAATACAAAAAATAGCTGGGCATGATGGTGCATGCCTGTAATCTCAGCTACTCGGGAGGCTGAGGCAGGAGAATTGCTTGAACCTGGGAGACAGAGGTTGCAGTGAGCTGAGATCACGCCATTGCACACCAGCCTGGGCAACAAGGGAGAGACTCCATCACACACACACACACACACACATATGCGCACATGAAATTTGCCAAAGAATAGATCTTAATTGTTCTCTCACACACAAAAAAGGTAACTATATGTTATGGATATGTTAATTAGCTTGATTTTGGTAATCATTTCACAACATATATGTATATTAAAACTTCACATTGCATGCCTTTAATGTATACAGTATTTACCTGTCAGTTATAATCTCAGTAAAGCCAAGGAGAAGAGGGAAGGCCAGCTGTGCTTTGGCTTGGAGCGTGGTGGGGCACAGTTGTCTCCTGTGGAGAGGGTGAAGGGCTGGAGCACAGGGTTGGCCAGAGTCATGAGGGGAGGTCGGTTCAATATTCTCCATGGCTTGGACTTGAGGTTAGCTCTGGGAATCAAACCCTTCCTAACTTCATTTATTGCTTCACGTGTAAAACTGAAATAGTGTTTAGGCCATTGATGGTGTACTTTGCTTATTTGTTCATTAAGAACTAGAGATGTTTTGTATGTTTCAAGTTAGGCCATCTAATTCATGCAGCCAGGTTTGCTTTTGAACATCCTGAAGAGAAAATTATTCTCTTTTATATTGCCACCATCAATAGCCACTGATTGATGCACTCTCTCTCTCTCTCACACACACACACACACAGACACACACACACACACACACACACACACACACACACACACACACACCTACTTTGGTCCTTTTATTGCTTTGGGAATGGGAGCACATATCTTTATGCTTTTAGTCTTCTTTATGCTGAATGTTTATGCTAAGTTTTAATCAGGAAGGTAAATGTACACAGCTCTTGTCTTAGTTCAGGCTGCTGTAACAACTTACTGTAAACTGGTTGGCTTCAACAACAAGCACTGATTTCTCACAGTTCTGTCTGGAGGCTGGAAGTTGAGATCAGGGTGCTAGCTGGGTCAGGTTCCTGGTGAAGGCCCTCTTCCCGGTTTATAGAGGAAAGCTCTCTCTCTGACCCCTTCTTATTAGGGCACTGATCCCATTCATGAGGGCTCTACCCTTGTGACCTTATTATTTCCCAAAGGCTCCACCTCCTAATACCATCCCATTGAGATTAGGGCTTCAGAATGAATTTGGAGCAGGGAGAGGGGTGCCAATATTCAGCCCATAGCAGCTCCCAAAGATTTTCTGCTTGGCTCTAATTTATTTGTTCACTTCTTTGACAGTTTTAACTGTGGGATTGTAGAGAAAATCTGTAAAGTCCTGCCCATTACGATTGGTCTACCTATTTTCCCTCACTGATGGAGTAAGCAGGACACTTCATCTAGTGGTTCCTCACCCATTTTATCCACATGCAGTTCTTGATATACTGACTTTGAGAATCTCACTCATACACGATTGTTTCCTTTCTGAGGGAGTGGAGATTTAGGATTCTGACTAGCTGTTGTTGTCGATTCTAAGTTTGCTTCCTGAGGACAGCAGCTCTTATTTAGGCCTCCGAAAGGTACCCTTGTTCTTTGAATCTGAGAATATCCTCCACTAAAAAGTGCCGAGCAGACATATTAAAGTATTCCAGGGAAACTGAACCAGTAGGATGTATACATGCATGCAATGCACGCATGCACACACACATATAGGTGGCACACATAGGTGACCCCTGAACAACATAAGTTTGAACTGCATGAGTCCATTTATACATGGAGTTTTTTTCAACAAAAGTTACATGGAACATGCCTGCCTCCCCTTCCATGCCCTCTACCTCTTCCACCTCTGCCACCCGAAACAGCAAGACCAACCCTTCGTCTTCCTCCTCCTCCTCAGCCTACTTAATATGAAGATGAGGATGAAGACCTTTATGATGATCCCCTTTTACTTAATGAATAGGAGGTATATTTCTCTTCTCTATGATTTTTCAGTAACATTTTCTTTTCTGTAGTTTGCTATATTGTAAGAATACAGTGCATGACACATATAAAATACTCGTTCATTGATTACGTTATTGGTACGTCTTCCAGTCAACAGTAGGTTATTAGTCGTTAAGTTCTGGGGGAGTTAAAAGCTATACTTGGATTTTAGACTGTGTGGGGAGTTGGTGCTCCTAACCCCCATGTTGTTCAAGGGTCAACTATATACCTAGAAAGACAGATTTATTTTAAGGAATTGGATCACTTGATTATGGAGGCTGGCAAGGCTAAGATCTGCAGAGCAGCCTGGCAGGCTGGAGACCCAGGGAAGGGTTGCTGTTCAAGTCCGAAAGCAGTTTGCTGGCAGAACTCTCTCTTGCTCAGAGGAGGCCATCCTTGGATCTATTCAGGCCTTCATCTGATTGGATGAGGCCCATGTACATTATGGAGAACAGTCTGCTTTACTTAAGGTCTATCCATTTAAATGTTAATTTCATCCAAAAAATACCCTCAAAGAAATAGCCAGAAAAATGTTTAACCAAATGTCTAGGTGCCTGGTCAAGTCGACACATAAAATGAACCACCACAGGAGATTTCCCAGAGGCTAGACTGAAGAACGTTTATGAGAAACAATTTGGTTCAACTCTTAACGTGTGTCCTGTGGGTCTGGAAGGGGGCCCAGCACTTGGGTGGGCACAGCAAGGGCCACTGAAACCTGCAGTTTTCCTCTCTCTCCTCTGCTCCAGGAGTATTCACAGCTCACTAGACACCCTTTCTAGAGCCTGCAGAAGCCACTTATCCATTGTGCTCTGAAGTCCTGGTATCCAGGAGTGCGCTGTTGCCTGGTGTTGTGCGTTTCCCAGGCTATCAAATGTAAATTATACCTCACATAAGTATTTTCCTTCACATCTCATTTTTCTATGCCTTAGCATATCCAAATTATGTCCCTTACCATCAGCCATACTTGAAGATCGATGACGTCTATACATGCCATTGTGAGTTCTTTGAGATGACTGGAAATGTTAATAATGCCAGACTCTGGCTGGGTGCAGTGGCTCATGCCTGTAGTCCCAGCACTTTGGGAGGCTGAGGTGGGAGGACCACTTGAGGCCAGGAGTTGGAGACCAGCTTGGCCAACATGGTGAAATCCTGTCTCTACTAAAAATACAAAAATTAGCTGGATGTGGTGGTGCATGCCTGTAATCCCAGCTACTTAGGAGGCCGAGGCAGCAGAATCACTTGAACCCAGGAGGTGGAGGTTGCAGTGAGACAAGATCATGGGACTGTACTCCAGCCCTGGCAACAGTGAGATTCCATCTCAAAAAATAAAAATAAAAAATAATGCCAGAATCCATTCCAAAAACAAATATAAACTATAGCTCTTCAGCTCTGAGTTGATTAAGCTGGATAATACTTTATAAGCTTCAGAATGAGGTCAGAAGAAAGGGCTGGGTAACATCAGCATGTTGTTGACAATAGGTGAATACTGATGGCACAATGAATAGTGTAGGGAAAGGCAGAGAGGTGTCAACTGACAATGATCAGAGGCATGCAGGCACGTTGTTCCTTTCTGGGAAGAGCCTGCTCTGTAGACTTTTATGCACCAGACTTAACATGCAGCTTCGCTAGCCCTGCAGAGTCATCCCTTCATGAATTCTAAGGGGGTGCCATATCAAATTACTTATAACCAGATTTAAAAGAAAGCCCTCATAGTTGAAATATGAAGTTATTGTGTTCAACTTCTTATTACTCCAAAAAGCTTACACAGTTAAAACATGTCTGTCTCTCCCTTTGAGATAGTACATCCTCCCCAATTGTGGAGTGATTAATACAGTTGGAGAGAGGGAAAAAATTAATATTTTAATGGAAATATTGTAATATTAGTGTCATGACATCTTCCAAAAAGGTATCATGTTATATTTCTCTTTTTTCTTTGAATTTTTGCATCTTACATTTTGGCAAGTGCTACCACACTCACTAAAATTTAAACTTTGATGATACGTAGAATATATTTTTTGTTTAAAATTTTTGTTTAAAGATGAAATTATGTCTTGGGTGCTCTGCTTTTGAGAGTAGAAGTAGGTGCATGCTTTCTGGAAGGCAGTTTGAGAACGTAACAAGAGCATTAAAAATAAGCATGTAAGGCTGCTTGTGGTGGCTCACACCTGTAATCTCAGCACTTTGAGACTCCAAGGTAAGTGGACTACTTGAGATCAAGAGTTCAAAACCAGCCCAGGCATCATTGTGAAACCCGGTCTCCACAAAAAGTACAAAAATTAGCCAGGCATGGTGGCACACGCCTGTATTCCCAGCTACTCAGGAGGTTTAGGTGGGAGGATGGCTTGAGCTTGGCAGGCAGAGGTTGCAGCAGTAAGCCAAGATCGCACCACTGCACTCAAGCCTGAGTGACAGAACCAGACCCTATCAACAAAACAAAACAAAACAAAACAAAACAAAACAAAACAAAACAAAACAAAACAAAGAAATAAGCATGTAGTTGAACAGTTTGCTTCTTGGAATTTAACTCATGGAAAAGATCACAGAGGAGGGCAAAGATTAATTGACAAGGATGTTTGTTGCAGGATTATTAATACAAGTGACAAGCTGTAAATAACACTAAATATCTGAAAACAGGGAAATTAAATGAATTATGACATCTTAATTATCTATTATACAATGAGCATTCTATAGCCCTTCAAAATCATATGAGAAATATGCATAATGTATTGTTAAATGGAAAAATTATGCAGAATGTAATATAATCATAATTTTGTTTCAATTATGTATATGCACAGAATAAAGATCGAATGGTCTTGAATCATTTACAGAGTAAATGATAGCTTAATGCTAGGGAAGACCTGCAGGAAGCTAGACAGTAAAGGGTTAAACAAAATTCCACACAATTTATTTCCTAATTTTGCTGCTGAAAGGAGAATGGGTATACAGCAGGAATGAGACAAAACAGTGAAAGAAGAGATCAGCAAATAATATCAATGAGGCATTTCCTGCCTGGTAAATCCCTGAAGATAGAGGAGAAACTAGTCTCAGAGAATCCCTAGTGAAACCGGTGAGGCAGATTACACCTTAAAAAGACATAGGGAGCCCAGACAAAATGATTAAAGGTTACAGACTGGGGAATAGTGACAAAGGAATCAAAGCACCCCACTAAGGAAACTGATGTCTGGGCTGTAGCCAGGAGCCAGGATGGGGGAGGCCAAGCACAGAAGGTGGGTGTTAAAAGCTGTGTAGTCTGCAGGGTCAGGTGGCAGTGTATGGGGACAGGAGCACTAGCTGTAAGATCCTGGGGAGGCACCAGTGGGCTTAACACAGGGTTTCTGGAGTTTCTGGTCTTTTGGGATGAACTTGAGATCCAGACTTTTAGGTGGAAGCTCCTAATTTTATAGCTGCGGGCACCTCTAAACATTAAAAAAAAAAAAATTAATAGCCTTTATTCTTTAGAGCAGTTTTAGCTTTACAAAAAGTTGAGCCGAAAGTAGAAAGAGTTTCCAGATAGCCTCTTCCTGCCCTACTGTTTCCACCGTTGATGCAATTGTTAACTTAGGCCGAGTTTACATGAGAGTTCACTCATTCTTTGTACTGTGCATTCTGTGGGATTTGACAAATGTATAATGACATGCATTCACTGTTGCAGTATCACACAGAATAGTTTCACTGCCCTAAAAGCCTGCTGCATGCCACTTATTCATGTTTTCCTTCCTCCCTAAGGGCCTCTGGTAACCACTGATCTTTTTACAGTTTCTATAGCTTTCATGTTTCCAGGATAGTGTGTAGTTGAAATCTTATCGTATGTGGCCCTTTCAGACTGGCTTCGTTTACTTAGCAATATGCATTTTATTCCTTCCATGTCAATTTGTGTGTGTCACCATAACTTCACTGAGGTATAACTGATGGATAATATATGGCACATATTTCAAGCCTACCATTGGATGACTTTTTACCTAGGAATTCACCAGTGAAACCATCACCACACCCAATGTAATGAATGTTTACTTATCATAGTCCTCATATCCCTTGGGAATTCCTTTCTCACAGCCCTACCTGCCACCCTGTCCTCTGGCCAACACTCACCTGCTTTCTATCACATCAGATTAGCTTGCGTTTTCTAGAATTTTATGTAAATGAAGTCATATCATAGGTACTGTTTTGTCAGGATTTTTTCACTCAGCATAAGTCATGGGGGACAGGCATTTCCCTTGGATTCTGTAAAAGTCTAAACTTCAAGAAGCTGGCAGATCTCCTCAGGATGGTGCCTAATAATATGGAGTCAGAGATTTGCCCTCTTATCAAAAACTGTCTTATAAATTATATTAGATCTGAAAATAGCCCACAGTGTTCTTTTATTCAGGGTCATCTTGTAAAAGAGTCTCTCTTGTCCTGAGTACAGATGTGAAGCATTCTTCACCATGGGATACAATGAACCTTCCAAGTGCCATGGGTTACAATGAACCTTCTAAGCATTCTTCACCATGGGATATAATGGATGCCTTAGGTACTGCCATTTTCTATGACTGCCATGTTTTGATTGAGCAATGCTGTCAGACTTCCTTCCTCTGTACTTTGACCACTGCAAATTTGGAAAAAAGCGCTTTTAATATATACTTCAACAGGGGGTCAATACAGACTATGAAACATATATACTATAATTCCAATTAGGTTTTTATTTATTTATTTACTTATTTATTTTTGAGACAGAGTCTTGCTCTGTCGCCCAGGCTGGAGTGCAGTGGTGTGATCTTGGCTCACTGCAACCTCTGCCTTTCAGGTTCAAACAATTCTCTGCCTCAGCCTCCCGAGTAGCTGGGAGTACAGGCACCTGCCGGCTAACTTTTGTATTTTTAGTAGAGACAGGGTTTCACCATCTTGGCCAGGCTGGTCTTGAACTTTTGAGCTTGTGATCCACCTGCCTCGGCCTCTCAAAGTGCTGGGATTACAGGTGTGAGCCACTGCGACTGGCCCAATTAGGTTTTTAAAAAGCTATAGAAGGATATTTTCATCTGGAATGATAAACGCCCCAAGATTAATTAGAATAATTTCTTGATGGTGAGATTATGAGAGATTTTCTGTGTCTTAACTGTACATTTGATTGGTCCATCTTTATTCACTTCATAACCCAATTCGTTGATAAAAGTGATGGAATGTCAAAGTCCATGGCAGGACATGAGATATGCCACTCAAACAAAAGGGTCTCACTCTGGCACTCTGGTTGGGAAGGACACAAGATGAACTGTGAACATCAGGATGATCTTTGAACATCCTGAAATTGTGTGGAAAAATTAGCATGGGTCTTTTTCTGTTAAGAAAATTCATAGATTTTGTTCGCTTCTCAAATAGATTCGTGACCCTGCCCTTGAGACACTCAGCACAGGTAGAACTTTAGAGTGCTCTGTGAGAGAACTTAAAGGCTCTGGGTATCATCCGTGCTTCCAAAGGATGTCATGGCCATTAACCACCAGTCTGCTTGTCCTCAGTGGAGACACCTGTATAGTTTACTGCCTTTCTTCTAGAATGCCAGAGCCCCTGAGCTTTCCTGAACTTACCTGGGCTTAGAGTAAAATCCTTAAATACTTAAAGTAAAAGGCTTAAACGAAGCTGTAACCCCATCAGCCTTGCACAAATACAGTGTCTGGCACATAGTAAGCACTTTCCAAATATTTGTTGAGTAAATGAAACTTTGTCTATAGTATCCTCCCCAAATTCACGATCATTCCTAATAAAGGCAGGTCAGTCTTTATCTCATAGAAATACCCAGTCTGAGGTCCCATATCTTGAAGGAAAGCAGAGAAAACAAAATGGGACAGGGAGTAATAACACCAATGCTTGATCAGTGAGAAAGGGCTAAAGTATTGATTATTTAGCTGGGAGAATTGCTAGGGAGTGACTGAATGATTTTCAAGAAGATAAAGAGATTTACTTTGGATTTGGAAGGATAGGGCTGCAGGTGATGTTTATGTCGTGATGTGCTCAATGTCATTGGGTTTGTCATCTTTTTTAGTTCCTATGTGTTGCTTGACTGCATGATTTTAAAAGTTAAGAAAGCAGCCTAGTGTATTAAGTCCCTACTATGCTCCAGGCACTAAGCTAAGGAGTAAGTATGTAATGTTTCTAATTATTTATTCACTGGTTATTATCTTCATTTTACAGAAAAGGAAACAGAGGTTGCCAGACTTGGATAACAAGCCCTGTGACAGAACTGTTTTCCTGACTCCAAAGTTGTGGTCTTTTCACCATGTCGAGTTGTCAAACTTACTACCTTCTTGGGGGCAGTCAGCACAGTGCCTCATACTGAGGGACTGATGGAAACTTACATTCTCTGATTTCCTACTCCGTGCCAGGTACTATGTGATGCTTGCTTTTCCTTCCTTTTGTTATCTCATTTAAATTCCAAGAAACTGCTTCTTGAAATTTTAGTATTTCTAATTTAAGTGAATTGATGTAATATTGCTACCCTAGATGGAAGCCCTAAGCAGATCAGAATAGAATTAAGAAATCCTCATTCTGATGGAGGAGATTGATTGAAGTTGAGAATAAGTGCTGGGCTCCTCCTAGCCTTGTATTAACTAAATTACATTTTAGTATTAAGCCATCAGCCTGCATTAGGGCATGATTTGGGAAAATATCCTGTGAAACTTGTAAGGTATTTTTAATATCATCAAACACGTCTCCCAATGTCATTTTAAGGGGATCCAGGGAGAGATTTCTTGCAGGCTTCAGTATCCAGGAAAGCTGTGCTTCCCCATAGAAACCAGCTTATCCTGGATTGTTGGACCATGTGAATCTTAGGATGGTGTTTCTTTCTTTATATTGGCCAATTATGAAGCTTAGAGCCAAATTTACAGCCCCCACATCAAGCAACTGATTCATGTAGTATCTACTTTAATATTTTCCTTCTCTTATGTTCCTGGGTTCTGGGATTCTTATTTTATCCTTTTGCAAATTTATGTATTTCTCTAGTGTGTCTGAAATCCCTTGAGAAATGAGACAGACAAACACAAACACACACACACACACACACACACACACACACACACACACACACACACACAACTTCTGTGTAAGTGCAAAGGTAATAAACACCCAGCCAAGTTGTTGTTTGCAAAACAGGGCTTAGAAAAGAGTTCAAGAAGAATCCCTAAGAAGTTGGTATAAGTGAATACAGATATAAGGACATAAGCTAAGAAGATCTCAAATCATAACTGTAATTAAACATTGCATTATTTGCAAAAGAGAAAGTCTTTGTTAGAAACTGAATAGCAGAATCCAAGAGGGGATATCTCCTGGGTGTATTGAGACCATTGGTTACCAATGGAAGCTATCGAATCAAGGACTATTACGAAGACTGTTCTGAAACCCAGTAAAGAGAGGCAGCTGTGTATCATAGAGCTTAATAGTCTGAGAGTAGAAAAGTGCCTTATTAGAAAGCAATTCATTTTATCCTCTCTTTTTACAGCTGAGGCAAGACTAAGTGAAAAGGGATGGATGTACTGCATACTTTCATTTTGCATGCCAGCACCTAGCACCAACTTGCACATAAGAAGGATTCAATGTATGTTCAGGAAAGTATGTTCAGGATTCAATGTATGTTCAGGAACTGAATTAGACACCTTGGAGAATTTGTGAATGGATGATGGAGGATAGACATGCATAACTTTGGAGCTAGGATGCCAGCTTATGCCTTCCTGTGCCAGTCTGTGTGTTCAAAAGAGGAAGAAATGAAATGATTCAAAGCCTGTAAGGTAGATGTTTCAGAGCCATGGCTAGGATGAATATAGAGAAAACATATGCATCTTTCTTCTGCTTGCCAGCAAGTTGCCTGCTCTTTTCTCCCATGCCTCTGAATATGAAAATCCTCCCCATTTTTTAGCCCCCTGCTCACCTTCCCTGTCTGATGCTTTTTGATCTATTTTTTGCTGCCATATCATGAGGACAAGAGATTTTTTTTTTCCCTGTGACCAGATTGTTTACTAACTGCTGGACGTCTGTCCTGATAAGGGTTTTGCTTCCTACATCTAAGAGCCTTTCTTTTCTTGGTGATATGCGTTGTTCTTCAGAGGAATTAAGGGTTAGAAATAGGATGTGTGGTCTGTTATTTCAGTTGAGTGCATTTTTACCTCTTGAATGCATTTTCTTTTTTTTTTCTTTCTTTTTTTTTTTTTTTGAGACAGAGTCTCACTCTGTTGCCCAGGCTGGAGTGCAGTGGCGCGATCTCGGCTCACTGCAACCTCCACCTCCGGCATTCAAGTGATTCTCCTGCCTCAGCCTTCCGAGTAGCTGGGACTACAGGCATGTGCCACCATGCCAGGCTGACTTTTTATATTTTTATTAGAGACAGAGTTTCACCGTGTTAGCCAGGACGGTCTTGATTTCCTGACCTTGTGATCTGCCTGCCTCAGCTTCCAAGAGTGCTGGGATTACAGGTGTGAGCCACGTGCCTGGCCTGAACGAATTTTTTACAGTCCACCCTTAAGTGTTTATACACCAAACACACTTTTTAATTTCAGGTTTTGCATCATTTATCTTTATATTCATCTTAGTTCTTTGTTATGCACACTGTGCCCTCTAATTCTTATTTTATCATTTTGTTTTTTATGCTTCATTCTGGTACATGAGCATTCGATTTGGATTTTTGTGTGTACCCTTATAATTTAATGACTGATTCGGGTAAGCAATAGAGCTACTCCTTCTTCAAAATACAGCTCTGTGGAAGGGAATCACTCTCTTCCTGCTCAATTCTGATCAAATCCAGGAAATACCACCTATACATTTGTAAGAGGTTGTATGGGATGAAAAAAATCTATATATTTTTAGACAACTTTAGTATTAACAGGTTTACCACAGTTTATAGATGTACAATTAAGACTGTTCAGGGTCTAGAAGGATTTCCAAAATATGTTGTCTGCCAGGCACGATGGCTCACACTCGTAATCTCAGCACATTGGGAGGCTGGAGCAGGAGGATTACTTGAGCTCAGGAATTTGAGACCCAAGCCTGGGCAACATGGCATAACCTATTTCTACAAAAAATACAAAAATCAGCCAGGTGTGGTGGTGCATGCCTGTAGTCCCAGCTACTCAGGAAAACTGAGATGGGAGGATAGCTTGAGCCCGAGAGGCAGAGGTTACAATGAGCTAAGATGCACCACTGCACTGTAGCCTGGGTGATAGAGCCAGACCTTCTTGTCTGAATATATATATATATATATATATGTACATATATGTACACGCACACGTATATATAGTCAAGAGAAAAACATAAAGTATATAGCTATGAACTCACTATTTTATGCTAACATTTACATGTAAGGGAGTGGGGGCAAGGAGGATGTCTGTGTGTGTGACTTGTCTGTGTTTATCTGCCCATCTGTGTGTATCAATGTATAGAATAAACACAAGAAACTGGTTGAATGCTGTCCCTGGGAATGGAGCATAGTGGGGTGAGGAACAGGAGACAAAAGAACACTTGTTTTCATTCTATACTTTTGTAGATTTTGAATTTTGAACCATCCTGTACTTAGTTTAAAAAAATTATTAATAAGAAAATTCAAGCTAAAAAATTTAGAATGATGAGTACTTGTGAGGATGACATTAATTACATAAAGGAGGAATTTCCTGGAAGCAGTAAAAAGAGTATAACCCAGTCAAAATCCCAGAAAGTTACTCTATAAATAAGGACAAACAGAAGTTTATATGGAGAGGCAAGAAACTTACCAGTTCTATAACCCTGAACAAGTGGTTATTCTCTCTCAGCCTCAGATTCCTCATCTGTAAACCCAAAATGAAGATATTTACTTAATAAAGTATAATTTTAAGGATTAAATATGGCATTGGATATAAACTGCCTAGCAGAATCTGTCACACAGTAGGTACTCAGCACATTTTTATTATTTCCATTAAATAATCCATCAAAGCCACCATCAGCCTCAAATTTCTACACTGGCAAACCATTACTCTGACCCATTATATTATTATTTGTCTGAAAAATTACTATCCTCTTAACCAATAGTCATATGACCTCTATTTCAATGGATAGCCAGGAAGAGGGTAAAAGGTCCTGCCAGAGTACTGAAAACTCCTCTCCACTGAGAAAATTTTGATCCTGGAAATGATTACTACACACACACACACACACACACTCTCATACACATGTCTAAGCATCTAATTATAAGCACTTTCAATAATTTTTTCTGGAAACTAAATAAGTATTTATAACTCTAACATATAGAAGATATTCTTGTCCATAATGCAGTATTACTACCCAGAAATGAAGTTAACCGTTTTCTTCTTAGATTCTGCTTAATTAGTCAAATGATGGTATGCTATGTTTACAGCTATGCTATTCTGTTAGCCTTGGAACTTAGGAATCACCATCACTAATTATGACAAATACATATGAAGACAAGGTTCAGAGAAGCCACAGATGAGCCTTCTTATTAATTTTAAGAGCTGACAAAAATAAATTCTATCATTAAAAATAAGGAAAAATATCTTTTTCAAAAATGTCTTGACCTGAATCTGGAGCTTTTACACCAAGTTCATGACTTTATCATTGCTGTCAGAAACCAACTAACCATGGTGTCTGTGTCTGTCTGACATTCCCTTTGAAAATATCTCTTCTCATTGAATCTCATCTGTACTCGTTCAGTTACTTTTCATGGACCACGTGTGCATACACATGCGTGCACACACACACACACACACACACACACAGCTTAAAAAAACCCTTCAAGCTTTCAAGTCATTTCATAAGCAATAGAAAAGATATATGTTCTTACAAATCATGGCAGACAGCTGCCTGGTAAATTTTGTTGTAATGAATTTTTCATTTCTAAAAAGTATTCTAATTTAAGAAGGGAGACACACTGAAAAGGAGCAGAAAACAAGATGATTTCTTAGAGGTTTTGGTTTACCTTTGATTATGAAAAGTTTATAATATGTAATATTTTTGTAGTCACAAAATCTACTGAATTTGTGAAAGCTGTTTATTTATGCCATGAAAAGGATTTCACCTAGAGCACCAGTGATTCAAAGGCCAGGTTAGATCTCAGCAGAAGAGTATGTAATAATGGAAGGGTGAGCAACCTTCTCGTGGAAACATTTAGTCCTCACTGAAGACCCGAAGGAGTACAAAGATGTCAGTGAACAAGAAAAATCAGGGTGCTTTTACGGACTGGGAACCACAGAGAGTAAATAGTTAAGGAGTAAAGCTTCCACAAACTGAGTGGTTCAAACAATGAAAATTTATCATCTCATAGTCCTGCGGCTAAAAGTCCAAGATTAAGGTGTCAGCAGAGCCATGCTCCCTTTGAAGGTGATGAGGACAGATCTCTTCTAGGCCTCTTTCCCAGCTTCTGGTAGTTCCTTGGCTTGTATTATAGAACTCCAATCTTCACATGATGTTCTTCTTGTGTTCAAGGCTCTGGGTCTGAATTTCCCCTCTTATAAGGACACCAGTATATTTTATTAGGGCCCCATCCTACTCCAGTATGACCTCATCTTAACTAATTTTAACTGCAGTGAAACTATTCCTAAATAAGGTCACATTTTGGGTTACTCAGGGTTTGGACTTCAGCATATAAATTTGAGAGAGACACAATTCAACCCATAACAGATAATAAATGGTAAAACTGGGCATCAAAGCTCAAGTACTCATTCTCTTTTTACAACCAAGTAATCTTGAACACATCCTTAAGCTTTTGGGTTTAGAAGGAGAGCTGGTATGGGTAATGCTGGTGAGGAAGAGAAACTGAGGAGAAGTAAGGGAGTCACCATCGTAAGACTTAGCTGCTTTGTGGTGATATGAAGAATTCTGCTTAATCTTATGGAAGTGCCAAATTGGGTGTAGAGGAGTCTACTTCTGTAAGGGTTAGCATTTGTCAATCAGTACCAGAGCTCCTCCTGGAATTCTACAGTTAGTCCTGTGCATGGTCTCTGGGAACCATATCATCTCATAAATTTTAGATCTGGATGAGAAGTGAAAGATCATTTAGCCCAATACTCTCAAGTGAGAAAACTAAAGCCCACCCAGTATCTAGATTAACTCATTCAAGACCATAGAGCCTTGGCATCCTGATTTATAGCACAGTGCTCTTTTCTCTTACTGGACAACCAGGGCTGAGTAAAATACGAGATCTCTCTTAGCTGTCATGGACATGTTTTTCTCCCCTCATCTTTGTCTCAAGCATCTCGTGTGCAAAACTCACTCTTAGCTCATCGTTCTCCCAACTCAACAGTTAAGAGGCAGATAGAAAGTGCTCAATATTTATTGAATGAACTTATAAATGACAGCAGAGAAGCAGCAAGCCTTTAAGGATAAACTCTTCAACTGAAATATCCAGGTGCCCTCTTGACTCACATGCCCCTCCCACTCTACAGAGGAGTCCACAGAGCTCTTTTGCTTCTTCTAAGTTGAAGGTGGTTGGATCTTCTCCTCATAGATGTTTCTTCCAAACTGTGCTCCAGTTTCCCAGCATGGCAGCAGCTCCTCTTCTTGCAGGAGATGTGGACACCTGTTTGTGCTCCAGGGCAACATGGCTGGCTATGCCTGGGGGCTGCACTCCCTGCCCGCTGTTAATATTTACATCCAATATAACTCAGTGCCTAGCACAAGTAACTGAATAAGTGCTTGTTGGAGAAATAAATGAGTGATAGACAGTGATTTTTGCTTGGACTATAGGATCCAAGTTAGTTGGAGATGGGAACTTATTCCAAATAACTTGCTGATGTCTTCCAAATCAATCCCCCAAATTTGAGGTTTAATATATATTCTTTTCACATTATTTACAAAAGACACATTCATTTTAGAAAAATTGAAGAACACAAAGATGTACAGAAAAGAAAATGTAAATCTCTCATATCTTAACTTGCTGTAAACCAGAAACACACCATTCATGGATTTATTGGCCACACTTTGAGTAGCACATGCAGAGCATCTTGGATTTTACTTGAAGTGCTCTGGAAAGCACACAGGTGGGAAAGAGGAGACTCAAAGACGACTGGTAGGATTATGGTGATGCTCGTTGCGGAGATGAAGAAGACCAGTGGAGAACACATTTGGGAGGAGAAAGCAACAGTTCTCAACTTGGTTGAGAGATATCTAAGCCTTCAAGTAGAGATGTCCAGTAGGAAGTTAGATACATGAGTCTGGGGCTGACAGCTGAGGTCAAAGCCAGGGTCATATTCCCAGAAAGTCATGATAGCCTGCATTTCAGGCCTCAGACTAGCTGAGTTATCTAGCAAGTGTGGAAATGAAAGAAAAGAAACTTTAGGACTTAGACCTGGGGCATTCTGACATGAGAATTATTGACTCCATCAGTTTTAACATTCAAGAAATTTTCTCCTAACATTTGTGGAGTTCCGAGGCTTCACAAAAACACAGAATAAAATTCCCAAGTGTCACAATGCTGGCATGGAGTGGCAGTCAATAAATACACATGGAATGAATGAATGAGCTCCAAAATAAAGGGTTCAAAAACCCCTGAGATTTTGTGATTTTAGAACGCCAAGTTTCTTCCCACCCATGATGTGTTAGGTTTAGCGGTGACTTACCCTCAAAGATATGTCCATGTCCCAGAACCTGTGAATGTCACTTTATTCAGAGAAAAGAGTCTTCTTTGAAGATGTAATTGAGTTAGGAATCTTGAGATTATCTTGGATTATCTGAGTAGGCTCTACATCCAATAACCATCCTTTTAAGAGACAGACATGGAGGAAAAACACAGACAGATGGGGAGAAGATAATGGGGCCGAGGCAGACATTGGAACTGCAGCTTCAAGTCAAGGATTGCCAGCAGCTGCCAGAAGCTTAAAGAGGCACAGAAGACTCTAGCCTGGAGCCTCCAGGGGTAGTGCAGCCACCTGGCTGACACACGCCGGTCCTGCCAACACCTTCACTTCAGACTTCTGGCCTCTAGAACTGTGAAAAAATAGATTTCTGTTGTTTTCAGTCATCTAGTTTGTGGTCATTTGTTAGAGAAGCCTCAGGAAACGAATACACATAGTATCTTTTAGCAGATGCTGTTGCAATATTTCTTTTGGAGCTCTGCTGTTTTCTGATTCAGTGATTCTCAACTCTGGTTGCATATTAGAATTGCCTAGATATTTTCTAAGGAAGACTGGTGTCTGGAACATCCTCAGAGATTCTGATTCAGGAGGGCTGTGGTACAGGCTGGTATTGGTATAGAGCCAGAACTGTCATTTAATTAGTCAAAACAACTTAACATCATAGGGTGGCACAGAGGTACCGGTGGTGGGAAAACCTATATAATTGTTTTGACCTTAGGAATTTGCTTTGAAACATAACAATATGTGTCTTTACATTCAAGTATATTCTTAGAAACTGGCTGAAGCAATTTTGCATCCTTGTGGCACTAAGTCCTGCTTCCACCATGAAACAGGTCCCAAGACAGTCCTGTTTCCACTGTGCAGAAATAAATGGATGCTCTGACACGTGGCCAACATTGCTGACCTGACCACTCCCCAGAAGCACCAGGAGGCATTGCTTACTAGACTGAAGCTTAATCGTGTTTCACTTTAGTCTAATCAAAAGATTTGCTTGCAAGCCTTCATTCCAAATGGTCCCAGTGCCCTCCATACAATCAGATAATGACAATTGTGAGTTTCTGGTGGCGTGCTACTTCACATAATCTAAAAAAATGCTGCAGAGAAGTGCTGGATAGGAGAAGAGTAAGTTATTATTTAGAGGGAAGAGGATTCCCAATTGTGGAACAAAGTAATTCCTTGTACCCTGGTTCTAAATAAATGTTTCTTTATTTTTGAAGTTGCGTGACCCCCTGTCGTGGTCTTTTTCGCACACATGTCAGAAAGCAGTCATGAGTGCATTGTAGTTAGCATTGTGAGCCTGTCTGTAAAGGATCTTTGATGAAGAGCTCACTGCATCTATTGACTCCACAGGATGTCTGAAGTCACAAGTTTGGCTGGAGCACATGATCCCAGATAAAGAAGATGGTTTTGCCCTCCTGAAACAAAGCCAGAAACTTGATCTCCTTCATTGTGCACTTTGGGTCATGTGCTAATGATGAGGGTTTTTCTAATACTAATCCCCCTAATGAAGGCTTCTCCCAGCCCTTACACAAACCCACACGGCCCCGTGGCTTGGCAAGCCAGAGAGAATAAAGGCAGCATGTGTTTGGCTTTTGAACTGAGTTCAAGGCAATTAAAGTCAAGAGCTAAGGAGGGAAGGAGAGGGTTTAGAAATACCAGCATAATAAGTAGTATGACTGAGTGCTCTGTAAATTAACTCAATTAGACAAAGCCTGATTTAACGGGGGAAGATGGTGAGAAGCACTACCCTCATTAAATTTGGTTGTTAGAGGCACTTCTAAGGAAATTAAATCTGTTAGTTGTTTGAATCACATAAAATAGTGTGTGCATGTTCATGTACACATGTGCATACATGTAGCTCCTGTGATTATTGTTGGATTTTTTAAGAGGAGAGAAATAGAACACAAAGGAAAAGAAATACTGAACAAAAAGACTGAAAGAGTGGAAGGAGAAAAGTGGGATAGAGACAAGGAAAGTAAGAGAGAGAGAGAGAGAGCTCTCCCAATTATAAAGCCATGAGCCCTCTTTGGTGGGGGCTTCTGCTCAGTTGCTTGGGCTGCAAAAACCTGCCAGGAGCCTGGGCTCAGTTCCCCCGAGTCTGCATGACAGTGGACAGCCTGGTGAACAAGGAATGCTGCCCACCCCTGGGTGCAGAGTCGGCCAATGTCTGTGGCTCTCAGCAAGGCCGGGGGCAGTGCACAGAGGTGCGAGCCGACACACGGCCCTGGAGTGGTCCCTACATCCTACGAAACCGGGATGACCGTGAGCAGTGGCCGAGAAAATTCTTCCACCGGACCTGCAAGTGCACAGGTGAGGCCCATGCTCCAAGCTTGGTGGGGAGGGCCAGAGCTGGGAAAAGAGCTTCTTCTGAGGAAGGGATGAGACTCTTGGCAGAGACTCTTAGATTAGGCTTTGAAAGACAAACCAGTGATGGTTTTGATGGGAAGCATATTCAATAAGGCCGATGTGCTGGTTTATTCTTCACACCCTCTAGCACATCTAGTTATAAAAACTAAATAAATATGACGTGGGCCAAGCCTGGTTATATGAACGCTTGCCAACATACTATTGGCTTGTTTGTTGGAAGGGGAATTTAAGAGCTTAAATGCGTCAGCTTTGAAACTAGGAGCAAGTCCTTTCAAGAGGGATTCGGTGCCCTCTCCTGAAATGGGTTTGCACTTGTTGAAAAGGGGTAGGTGAGGCTTGGTATTTAGAAGACAGGAGTCAAAGGCAGGTGTTCTGGTCTCAGCAGTTCTCATGATTCGAACGGATCTCAAGCAGGGTGCATCTTTCTCGTTAAAGCTTATGACTGGGTTGTAACTTTGCCAGAATTGTTGAGACATGGGAAGAAGGAGCTTTCTCAGGGAGCTAGGGCAGGGACGGTTGTTCTTAGGTAATGGGGGCTGTTTGTCACTCTTCTCTGGACTTGAATTGGACATCACAAAATGTGCTCAGTGTCCTTTTAGATCCTGGTTTCTCTCATTACCTGTTGCTTGGACATCTCTGCGTATTTCTCATTCCTCTGGCTCTTCAGGGCTTTTTCAAATCCTCTTCAATCGTTTCTGCCTCCGCTTTCCAGCAGCCATGCCCCACGGCCATAAATGCTCAAAGCCTGGCAAGGCCACTGAAATACAAAAAACACAAGTGGCAACCTCAGCAAAGCCCTTGGACACTGGACACTGTTCTAGGCTGGGTGGCTGCAGAAGACTTTTTCCTTTTAAAAATACTTTTTAACTTCTGTTCTTGCAGGATGCTGGAACATAGGAGAATATAGGTCATTGAGCTTGGTAAGCGGTTGAAGAGATAGTACTAAAGGAACATACAAAGGCCTATGGTGTTGGTGTAGGAATGACATTCGATTTCGTTTTGATTTTAAAGTCCTCAACTTTGTTTTAGGTCCAGGGAGTACATGTGCAGGTTTGTTATACAGTTATGTTGCACAGTGTGGGGGTCTGAGGTATGATTGATCCTTTCACCCAGGTGGTACGTGTAGCACCCTGTAGGTAGTTTTTCAGCCTCTGCGCCCTCCCTCCCTCCCTCCCTCCCTTCTCTAGCAGCCCCCAGTGCCTATGCCTCCTGTTGCCGGCTTTATGTCCACGAGTACACAGACATTAGATTTATTTTTCCACATTAAAAGTTCTGGCTTTAGGCTGGGCACAGTGGTTCATGCCTGTAATCCCAGAACTTTGGGAGGCAGAGGTGGGTGGATCACCTGAGGTCAGGAGTTTGAGACCAACCTGGCCAACGTGGTAAAACCTCATCTCTACTAAAAATACAAAATTTAGCTGGACTGGTGGTGGGTGCCTGTAATCCCACTACTCTGGAGGCTGGCAGGAGAACCTCTTGAACCCAGAAGGCAGAAGTTGCAGTGAGCTGAGATCGTGCCACTGCACTCCAGTCTGAGCAACAGAGTGAGATCCATCTTAAAAAAAAAAAAGTTTCGGCTTTATAATCATTTTGTAGTAATATTTTAAATTCTGTCGTTTAGAAGACTACCTAGGTCCTAGTTTTGCCCTGGGTTTTAATCATGCAAAAATTTCAATAGCATGTTGCATATATATTACGCAGATTTTCTAAGCTATTTAAGCATTCGCTTCCATAGACTTTGTCTCATAAACTATGATGGTTTTTCAGATGAATGAGGAGCAGGTTGCTGGTGTGGTTAGTGTGATTGAAAACCACACTAACACAGTAACTTCTTTGTTCAAAACCCCAAAATACGTCTAGAACAATTATTTCTATGTCAATCAGTGAAAAAGTGCTGGCCCGGCATGGCGGCTCACACCTGTAATCCCAGCACTTTGCGAGGCCAAAATGGGTGAATCACTGAAGGACAGGAGTTTGAGACCAGCCTGGCTAACATGGTGAAACCCCATCTCTGCTAAAAATACAAAAATTAGCATGGCATGGTGGTGGGCACTTGTAATCCCAGCTATTGAGGAGGCTAAGGCAGCAGAATCTCTTGAACCTAGGAGGCAGAGGTTGCAGTGAGCCAAAATTGTGCCATGCACTCCAGCCTGGGCAACAGAGTGAGACTGTGTCTCAAAAAAAAAAAAAAAAAAAAGCATGGTGGTGGACACCTGTAGTCCCAGCTACTCCAGAGGCTAAGGCAGGAGAATCACTTGAACCCGGGAGGTAGAGCTTGCAGTGAGCCAAGATCCCATCACTGCACTCTAGCCTGGGTGACAAGAGTGAAACCCCATCTCAAAAAAAAAAAAAAAGAAAGTGCCAAAAGTTTTAAAAAGCTGGAAATTTGCATTGGATAGAATCCTGAGGCACAGGACTTTCAGAAGTTAGATATAACTGTTGACTCTTTTTGCCACCAGCTTCTTTATATTTTTTACCTGGATAGCAAGTTTTTTTTTTTTTTTTTTTTTTGTAGGGATAGAAAGAATAGAGGATGATAGAATAGAAGGGATCATTGCTATTTCCCTTTGCTAAGGAAATGTTGCTTTAGAAGTAACAGGAACTTAGGATTATGGAGACCTACTTTCAAAATGGACAAAAAAGGATCCCCTGCCAGAAACAGGACCTCTTCTTTAAGTCCAGGTTGTAAGGAAATCCCATGTCTGTAAGTCAGCTCAAAGAAGCAGGGCTTCCTCAGGGAGATAGTTTTCCTCTCCAGTCATTGTCAAGGCTGGGCCTGGCCCTGAGGCCCCACCTGCAAGCTGTGGCTCACCTTCCCCCATGATCTGCTTAGTCCAGACTCATCAGGCACATAATTCTTTCTACATCTACGTTTTTTAAAGGTATCTTAAGATTTACTGTATCTATCAATTCAATTTACTAGACTTTTAATGTTTTGCAGTTTTATTGAGGCGTAATTGTTACGTAGAACACTGCACACAATTAATGTGCACAATTTGGTGTTTGGACATATGTATACAGTTCTGTTACCATCTCCACAATCAAGGTAATAAACATATCCATCATCTCCAAAGGTTCCTCGTGGCTCCTGGTTTTTGTTTATTTTTTGTTCTTGTGGTAAGAACAGTTAACATGAGATCTGCCCTCTTAACACGTTTTTAAATGCTGAATGTCTTACTGTTAACTATGGGCGCTATATGGTACAGCTGATCTCTGAAACTTGCTCATCTTGTATCATTATAACTTTACAACAACTCCCCACAGCCCCTTCCCCATGCCCTGGTAACCACAATTCTGTTGTGTACTTCTATATGTTCGGCTACTTTAGATGCCTCATATAAGAAGAATCATGCAGAGTTTGTCCTTCTGAGACTGACTTATTTCACTTAGTACAAATGTCTTCCAGGTCCATCCATGTTGTCGTAAATGTAGAATTTTTTTTTCTTTTTAAAGGCTGAATAATATTCTATTGTATTATCATACCAGCTTTGGATGGCTCTACTTATGTTGCTGGATGGTCTTTTTCTTTGAATCTCAGGACATGAGACTAAGTCCTTAGTGACTGAACTGGGAAGTTATTTTGTGTACGTTGTAATTACCATTCTGTGACATGCTGTGTGTCCCAGAGCAGGACACACGTCCTTCAATTAATTCTCCCCCAAATAGTAAGTTGCTAGCCTTCCTGGGGTAGCTTTTTCATGATTTGCGGGGCAATCTTTGGAATTTAAACCTGATCCTGAGCCTCCAATAAAACCTCTACAATAGCCTGACGACTCTTTTGCAAGAGTCCCTGGGGCACTCCTGGGATGGTCCAAAATTTCTTAAGGAGGAGATGTAGGTAAGTTTCTTGTAACAGACTATGGATGACCCTGAATGTTGTTAATTCTTTGGAAAATAAACACTTCCTAGTTTCCATAATCATGAAGCTGGCAAAGTCATTTCAGCCTAATAAATAGAAACACATACAAACCCTGGGATTTGTTTTTTGAAACCCTAAATTCTATGGTGAAATTCTCTGTAGAGAGCTTCTCTATAGCCTCTGTAGGGATAAATTGAAACAAAAAAGCTACTGAGCTTAATTGTCAGGAAGAGTTGAATTTCAGGAGACTTTGAATTTGCTCTTTATCTTATAAGGCTTACCTGCCAGTTGGCTTTACAAGAATATGCCATTTGCAGCTGTGTCTTTTGACTTTTGCAAAATGTATGCACCAAATAGTTTTTGAACGGTTGACGGTGAACTTCTTGTTTGTACAAGTGACTAAGTGCCTCCATTTTCCAATCTCTGAAATGGGGATAATGATGAAACCACTTGTAAAATCCTTTTGAGTACTGTAGATGAAAGGGCCTACGTAAGTATAAAGTATTGTTATTAAAATAATAGAATCTCTGATTAAAAGGAATAGGCTATTTAGAGTTCCTTGTAAATTCACTAATCGGTGGTCTTTAAGCTTATTTAGTCTAATGGCTTTCTGAGGTTGAGCTAATGCAGTTCATGTAGGAATGTGTGGTGTTTAGATGTTCTCACTCTTTTTCCATTTTTATCCTAGTCATTTGTCAGCATAAGACTTTGACTCTTTAAATTTAATTTTTACTCAAGGACATACTCAATGGTTCATAGATTGATATTATCTAGAGATCATTTTTTCCCTCTCTCTCCATTTCCCAGTGAGATAACACAGTTCTTTCTAAAATGCTCCTCATATATTTTTTGCATTGGTAGATTAAGAAGAAAAAATTAACTCATGTTAAATTGAGGTAAGATGCTACTAGGATATCTAAATTAAAGAAATAAACATTTTGTATATTGGGCTTTCATGTTGTTATACTTTTCAGTCATCTTCAGCATTTCAACAAATACTTTAGGTCAGGTTTGTAAGCTTAGAAAAGAAAGGGACCTGACTGCAGAGCTTTGGAATATTTTCTCTGAAACATGTTGGAAAAGGAATTTTTTAACTGAATAAATTTCTGAGTCATAAATGAGCTCCAAGCCAGACACAAGCTTTCTTTTTTCCCCCTTCCCATTCTTTTCACAGGTGTTGAAAGCTCTCTTATTAGAACTTATACATTGCCTTTTGGAGGCAACTCTGGTTACATTAAAGTTTCTTGTTCACTAGAGTTATGAAGCATCTCTGATTTTCTGAGTCAGGATTAATCATTTTGTCACTTGTCATCCCATGGAGCTTCGTTTATTCCTCTGTTTTCACTTTTCCCACAGTTTGACTTGTGTTGAAACTGTGTACGTGTCTTTCATTTCCACTAGACTAAGGTTTTATACCTTATTTATATAGGTGCTCCCTGACTTATGATGGGGTTACATCCCAATAACCCATCATAAGTTGAAAATCCATAAGTCAAAAATGCATTTAATACACCTAACATATGAACATTGTGGCTGCATAACCTACCTTAAATGTGCTCAGAACACTAGCATTAGCCTACAGTTGAGAAAAAGCATCTCACACATGGCCTATATTATAATAAGGTGTTGAATATCTCATGTAATTTATTAAATACTGTACTGAAGGTGGAAACCAAAATGGTTACATGGGTATTCAAAGTAGAATTTCTACTGAATGCATATGGATTATGCGCTATCCTAAAGTTGAAAAATTTTAAGTTGAACCATCATCAGTCAGAGGCCATCTGTATTTGTATCCACTAGGGTCTTATCCCTTTTATTCAATTATTCATTGATTCTTTCACCACCCACCCACCCACCCAACATTTATTTTGCACCAATTAGGCCCTTCAGATACAGAGGGGGTGGAAAATACTGATGTGATTCTTAAGGAGTACACAGTATAGTGATATGTAAGACAGATACAAAGACAAGCAATCACTATACTATTTGATAAGTGGTCTCTAATAATACTAGTAGTAACACTAAATGTAGAACTCACTATACACCAGATGTGGTTCTAAGTTCTCCACATCAATGTGCTTGTTTTTCATAACATAAATGCTATGGTAGCAAAAATACGTGTTGAATTGTTGTATTTTTATTTTTCATAACCTAAATGCTATGGTAGCATAAAGACGTGTTGAATTGTTGAATTTTTATTTTTATTTTTATTTTTTTTTGAGACAGAGTCTTGTTCTGTCGCCAGGCGCCAGGCTGAAGCACAGTGGCACAATCTCGGCTCACCGCAACCTCTGCTTCCCGGGGTTCAAGCAGTTCTCCTGCCTCAGCCTCCCTGGTAGCTGGGACTACAGGTGTGTGCCACCACACCCAGCTAATTTTTGTATTTTAGTAGAGATGGGGTTTCACCATGTTAGTCAGGATGGTCTCAATCTCTTGACTTTGTGATCTGCCTGCTTTGGCCTCCAGAGTGCTGGGATTACAGGCATGAGCCACCGCACTCTGCCAAATTTTTGTATTTTTAAATAGACTTTAGTTTCTAGAGCAGTTTTAGGTGCACAGCAAAAGTGAGTCAAAAGTACAGAAATTTAACCCTCCCCTACCCCCACACACTCACACCTCCCTCACTATCAGGGCATCTTTAGTGTTGGCTACCTTTTAGATAGTAGGTATTCAATAAATTATTTGTTAAAGAAATACAGGAGAGAGACAATTAATTATTTTGTTTCTGCCAACTACAAAGAATCATGGCAAAGAAAACAGAGTAGTCTTCAGATTCATGGCATGAGCTATGAATTACTCAATTTCAACAATTAGACCCCCAAATTCAAAACAAGTGTTATGCCTTTAAATGTAGGAATGTATTAAATTTATTATTATAATATTTAGGGGTGTTATTGATTAATATTTTTAGACATTGAGACTTTATTATTTCAGATCAGTTTGGGGTTCATATCAAAATTGGGAAGAAAATACAAAAAAATTTCCATCTACCCTCTCTCCCACACTCTGCAATCTTCCACTAGCAACATCTGCAACCAGGGTTACAATCAATGAACCTATTATTATATTATCATTGCCCACATTTCTCAGCATTTTGAAGCAAGGAATCACTCTTCTACTGTAGAGAGGTGACTAGACATTGACCTCCAATCATCTATAAGCAGCTGGAAATTTAACTGAATTTTAATCTGGGTTGCTACTCTTCTTGAGACACAGCAGTTTGTTCACTCAGTTCTCAAAAGAATGTTCCATTCCTATAAAAGCTGCCAGAGTAGGTGATATGTTTTAATCAAATCTGTTTCCAAAAGTTGCCCCAGGGAAAATAGACTTCAAGGTCCGTAAAACTTGAAGCATCTTGCATAGTATCTGATGGGATAGTAGCCAATTCATAAATATTTGTTAAATAAATAATTTGTATTTCATTGCTTATCTCCAGGAATCCACATACATTTTAATGTTTAACTTAAACTATTCAAAAACATGATTTTTGGTCTTGGGAAGAGTAGAATTTTCCCTTTCTTCAATATTTTTACTTATGTTCTCATACAGTGCTGAAACAGAAAAATACAGATAATTGAGCTACATAAAAGCAGGAGGGCCATATGTTACATTATAAAAAACAACCCAAATAACCAATTACAATTAAAGAAAATTCTTCCTACTTACATTTTAAGGAGATTTTCTTTAACCATCAAAAAATCCACTATAGAAAGGGAAGCCTGTGCATTTTCTTTACAGAGTGCTGTTAATCATTTTGTTTTCATGCTGTTGGAAAATTTTCCCGTTCTTGAGAGATCCAAGTCACCTTCCCTCCCCTATGGTCACAGTACTTTTTACTTACCTCTATTTTGGAACTTGTAGTTTATCAAAATTGTTTATAGGGGCTGCTTTTCCTGCGAATCCACAGAACAAGGAGAGAAACGTAGGTGGCATCATCCGCTACGTGCTTGATACTTCTTTTATTCACTCAACACATGCTTGTTTTGAGCAAGGCTCAGCAGAGGCCTAGTTAATGAGTTCAGAGCCTTCCAGCTGCCTGGAGTTGAAACACGTGTAGAGATGTTTACAGTCAGTGTAAATAAATGTGAAGAAAGGGGATGTATGGGGTGTAAGGAGCTAACTGACCTGTGGAATCAAGAATGACCTTAGAGAGGACCAATGTGATGCTTAAAGGAGAAGCAGGTCACGCAGGCAAAGAGGAATTTAGGGAGACAGTGAGGGAAAGTGTTTCAGGAAGAAGGAAGGGCAATCAGATAGGCCGAGGGCATGGCGTAGAGGAGAAGGAGGCAGAGGAAGAGTAAGTGAGCTGGTCACCCTCTTTAAATGCTTTCCATAATAATCCCTTTAATTTTCAGGGAGATAAGCATTATTATCCCCTTTTGTTTCAACATTTTGCTCTAATGATATTTCAATTTTACCTTCTAACCTAAAGAATGAAGTGCTGGTCATACCCAAAGCAATAAGTTGGAAGGCAAAGAAGGGAAAAGTCGGGCAAGCTAAAAGAATTTAAACTTGAGATGCCGATCAGAGAGATGCCCAGAGCTTGATATGATCAGTCCTGTCCCCTTTCCCTGGGCTTTGAGAAAGCAGGGAGCTTTGTGCAGCTGACAGGAAATCCTGCAGTAATTGGCACTTCCTGATACCATGGCTGCTGATTCACCCTTATGACTTGCCAGCCGCCATTGATTTTGTCTTAATGCTGTCAACTTGGTGAAATAAGTCAACTTTTTAAATGTGAGATTTCATCTAAATTCCTGGAAATCAGCTAATTTATGTATTTGTTTATTTTATTTTTTTATTTTTTTGAGGCAGAGTCTTGCTCTTTTTTATCTTTTTGAGGCAGAGTCATTGAGGCTGGAGTGCAATGGTGTGATCTCACTGCAACCTCCACCTCCTGGATTCAAGCCATTCTCCTGCTTCAGCCTCTGGAGTAGCTGGGACTACAGGCATGCACCACCACACCTGGCTAATTTTTTGTATTTTTAGTAGAGACGGGGTTTCACCATGTTGGCCAGGCTGGTCTCGAATTCCTGACCTCACGTGATTTGCTCGCCTTTACCTCTCAAAGTGCTGGGATTACAGACGTGAGCCACCGCGCCTGGCCATGTATTTATTTTGGTTCCATCTTTAGCTTGCTGTGTTTTTTCTTCCTTCTCTAAATCAATGGACTGTTCTGTGTCATCCCTTTGTACGGGCATGGAGCAGGCGCAGAAGGGGACACCCCTGCGATCCTGGGAGGAAGGAGTGTGTGCATGAGTCTGCTAGGCCTGCCATAGCAAAGTCCTACAGACTGGGCACCTTAAACACTGAAATTCACCCTCCCACAATTCTGGAGGCTGGATGGCTGAGATCAGGAAGATGTCTCCTCTGAGGCCTCTCTCCTTGGCTTGCAGATGGCTGTGTTCTCCCAGTGTCTTCATGTGGTCGTCCTTCTAAAACTGTGTCCAAATTTCCTCTTCTTTTGAGGACACCAGTCATACTGGATTAGGGCTCACCCTAATGACCTCATTTACCTTTAATTACCTCTTTAAAGACACTATCTCCAAATATAGTCACAAAGGAGATATACTGGGGGCTAGGACTTGGGAGGACGCAGCTTAGCTCATCGCAGTATACAACACATTTCTTGTCCTGTTTCTTTGCTGGGAGTGTTTCTAGGAAACTGTCTAGTGCTTAGTCCACTTGGATATAAAAGCATTTAAGAGGAGACCATGGGAAGAAAATTGACTTTCTTTGCCTTCACATAAGCACCTTCATCTTCCCTTCCATTCAAATTTCAGAGTGCAAATTCAGAAATTTCTTCCAAACGACATAAACCCACTTCCTTGCCATCTTTCTGTTTTGTAAACTAGGAAACTTTGCTGGCTATAATTGTGGAGACTGCAAGTTTGGCTGGACCGGCCCCAACTGCGATCGGAAGAAACCACCAGTGATTCGGCAGGACATCCATTCCCTGACTCCCCAGGAGAGAGAGCAGTTCTTGGGCGCTCTAGATCTCGCAAAGAAGAGCATACACCCCGACTACGTGATCACCACACAACACTGGCTGGGTCTGCTCGGGCCCGATGGGACCCAGCCGCAGTTTGCCAACTGCAGTGTTTATGATTTTTTTGTATGGCTCCATTATTATTCTGTTAGAGACACATTATTAGGTGGGTTTTTTCCCTGGCTGAAGGTATATTATTACAGGTTTGTGATTGGGTTGAGGGTATGGCAGTGGGAAGTAATTTCATGCAAGTTAATTAACAAGAGAGCAACCTCAAGGCAGCCTTAAGTTTATGAAAGTCATAGAATTATCAAATACTGCCTGGAGTTAGAAAGAAGCAGTTTCTTCCTGCACATTCGCTGCAGACACTTTAAATGTTCTGTCCTCTACTGTAGGTTCTTGGTTCAAAGTGTAAACTGTGCTCTACGAAGCTGTTAATCATCAAAGGTGTGAGTCGGTGAGATGGAGGCAAATTCCTTTTGATTTTAGAAGAAAATATTTGCAAATCTGTCTTTTAAGTCCTCTCTGACCTTTTCTCCAAATTAGAGGAATTAACTGAGCATGTGCCAAGGCACATGAAGCTTCTTTGCATAGAATTAGAGTGCTCATGTTGGAAGTAAGTATCTTGTTAAACTCACATGATAGATAAACTTTGGATAGATTTTCGACAGTCCATCACATGATAGACTTTTCAGATCATTATGGTACTCCTCCATGGCCCAGAACCCCCAAATTTTTTGGAGTTGTATTGTCAAGGAAAAGTACAAGCTTAGCCACAGCCATGTAGAGTTTCTGCTGCTTAGCTCTTTGCAACACAGTCATGTTGGATGCTTGGGAAAATGGTGACCTACCCTTCCACGTCTTAAACATTAGGGCCTGGGTAGGACTTGGAATGAGGGGGTTTTCTGTTACAAACTTCATGAATCTGCCAGGCACAGTGGCTCATGTCTGTAATCCCAGCACTTTAGGAGGCTGAGGCAGGTAGATCACCTGAGGTCAGAAGTTCAAGACCAGCCTGACCAACATGGTGAGACCCAGTCGTTACTAAAAATACAAAAAATTAGTTGGATGTGGTGGCAGGCACCTACAATCCCAGCTACTCAGGAGGCTGAGGCAGGAGAATTGCTTGAACCTGGGAGATGGAGGTTGCAGTGAGCCGAGATCACACCATTTACTCCAGCCTGGGCAATGAGAGTGAAACTCCATCTCAAAAACAAAC
>CAUYQU010026258.1:0-27820 GCA_963574635.1 Cheracebus regulus
GACGGGAACAACCAGTATCAGCCATTCCAAAAACATACCAAAAGGTAAAGAGCATCACCATAATGAAGAATCTACATCAACTAATGGCCTAAACAGCCAGATAGCATTACCAGAAGCTGCAATTTTCGTCTCTGATAAAACAGACTTTAAAACAACAAAGACCGTAAGAAACAGAGGGACATTACATGGTGGTGAAAAGATCAATGCGACAAGAAGAGCTAACGATCCTAAATATATACGCACCCATTACAGGAGCACCCAGATACACAGGGCAAGTTCTTAATGACTTACAAAGAGACTTAGACTCCCACACAATAATAGTGGGAGACTTTGACATTACACTGTCAATATTACACAGATCAACGAGATAGAAAATTAACAAGGATATCCAAGACTTGAACTCAGACCTGGAACAACTAGTCTTAACAAATATTTACAGAACTCTCCTCTCCAAATCCACAAAACATACATTTTTCTCAGTATCACATTATACCTATTTTAAAAGTGACCACATAATTGGAAGTAAATCAATCCTCAGCAATTGCATAGCATTTCACAGGTTTAAATAAAATATTGCTTGGCTGCTTATTTGTTATTTTCATCCCGTTCCTTCCTGTCTCCATTGTTAAGCATAATTATTGGCATAAAAGAGGTTTTTAATACCCACTTTTAAACTGCATTCTAGCCTGGGCAATAAAACAAGAATCCCATTCTCTCTCCCTCTTTCTCTTCCTCTTTCTCTCTTTCATTCTTTTTTTTCTTTCTTTTGCTGTTTCTTTCTTTCTCCTTTTCTTTTTCTAAAAAAAAAAAAAAAGGAAATGTTTACACAAAAATAAGAGTTATCGTTATTTAAGGCTTAAGATACTGAATTAGCTCAACCTTTTTTATGTAAGTGACTTGAGGTACTTTACATAATATTAGTGTTTTAAAAGGCTAACTTCCTATTCATAATTGCCAAACCTTGGAAGCAATCAAACTATCCTTAAATGGGTGAGTGGATAAACTGTGTTATAGCCAAACAATGAAATATTATTTAATGATAAAAAGAAATAAGTTATCAAGCCATGAAAGACATAGAGGAATCTTAAAAGAATATTGCTAAGTGAAGAAAGCCAATCTGTATGATTCCAACTATCTGATATTCTGGAAAAGTCAAATCTATGGAAGACAGTAAAAAGACCAGTAGTTGCCAGAGGCTGGAGTAGGGGACAAAAAAAGGAATGAATAAGTAGAAAATAGGGTGATATGGTTTGACTGTGTCCCCACCCAAATCTCATCTTGAATTGTAGCTCCCATAATTCCCATGTGTTGTGGGAAGGACACAGTGAGAGATAATTAAATCATGGGGGCAGTTTCCCCATACTGTTCTCGTGGTAGTGAATAAGTCTCACGAGATCTGATGGTTTTATAAGGGGTTTTCCCTTTTGCTTGGCTCTCATTCTCTCTCGTAAGATGTCCCTCTGCTCCTCCTTCGTCTTCTACCATGATTGTGAGGCCTCCCCAGCCATGTGGAACTGTAAGTCTATTAAACCTCTTTCCTTTATAAATTACCCAGTCTCAGGTATATCTTTGTTAGCAGCATGAGAAAAACCTCACACACAAGACGTTTCGGACAATGAAACTATTCTGTATGACACTGTAATAGTGGATACATGTCATTATATATTTGTCAAAATTCACTGAACGTACAACACAGTGAACCCTGCTTAATCTATGGACTTTAGTTAATAATAATGTACATCAATATTGGCTTATCAGTTATAACAAATGTACCACACCAATGCAAGATGCTAACTGGAGAAATCTGAGAGAGAAGGCAGGATGTATAAGAACTTGCCATACTTTCCATTCATTTTTCTGTAAACCAAACACTGCTCCCCCAACAAAAAAGTCTACTAGTTAAAAGAAAAAAGTTAATGACAAAGAAGGAAGACAAGAGCACCAAGGCACCAAAAAAGAAACAGTAAGAGATTAGAGCTGAAATCTGGAGAGGCAATGAAATCTTTGAGAGGGAAAATAGATTGAGGAGAGAGAAAGGGCAAATTATGTAATCCTCTGTGTGAAAAGACAGGAACATTCACTTCAATTTAGGGCTACGACTGGCCGGCAGGCTGGCTGGCTGGCTGGCTGACTGATTAATTGATTATTTTAGAGGAATCTCATTGATTGATTGATTGATTATTTTAGAGGAGTCTCACTGTCACCCAGGCTGGAGTCCAGTGGTGCAATCTCAGCTCACTGCAACCTCTGCCTCCCAGGATCAAGCGATTCTACTGCCTCAGCCTCCCAAGTAGCTGGAATTACAGGCATGCACCACCACGCCCAGCTTTTTTTCTTTTTGTATTTTTAGTAGAGATGGGGTTTCGCCATGTTGGCCAGACTGGTCTCAAAGTCCTCACCTCGGGTGATCCACCCACCTTGGCCTCCCAAAGAACTGGGATTACAGGCATGAGCCACTGTACCCGGCCTCATTCCAGCTTTTAATGAAGCCCATATAATGAGAGCTTTCATTATTATGTTTAGCTTGAAGTCCTTACATATCCTGATCCTCTCATCAAAGCTGAGATAAGAATATGTAAAAGCCTTTAAAAAGATACAAAATAAATGTTCTGTTTACCTACCTCATTGCTACTCAACTCACTCTACCAATCTCAGCACTAGCTCAGTGTTTCTGGGGCTAAACCATGAGTAAACTGAATAGTAAACTGCTGTATTTCATCAAATTCAAGATATCACTAATTGTTAAGAGGTGACATTACTCCACATACAGCTAATAAATAAAAAGCCAATTAACCATCACAACATCAGTTAATTGAAGATTTCTGATGTTAAAGTGTAAAATTTAAAATAGTTACTTCAAAAAGAGGCAATCTTTAGTTTAATAACAGACATAAAAATGGTAATTCTCATATTACAAATATCTTTTATATTACATTAATTTCCCCAAAAAAGAAAACCTGTAATTTGAAAATAAGCTGTGATAATGCAACAAGAACCATTTCCAAACTGAGCTACAGTAGTCATAAAAATATGTGCAACTCAGACAAAGGATGTATTTGCAACCGAGATCTTCTGCATAGGTTTCATAAAATGGTAGTGAAGAAATCTTCCCAAATAATAAAACTGTATCTCTTAACCATATCATGATCCAAAGTATGCAAGAGAGAAATGTAATGAATAAATATAGGCCCTGATACCAGTTAAAATCCTTTATCACAGGTTACTTTTTCCAATCAGATTTTTTCTTCCTGCTAGTGATAGCTCAGAAAGAAAAACAAGGAAGTCTTTTTTTTTTTACTTCTAATAAACTGTTAATATTAATTGCAAAGTAGAAAAAATAGGTCAAAAATTCTGTACTTAAGCCCCTAAATTATAAAATGAAAAAAGCCTTCTATCCCTCCCAAGAAAACATGATCCAATATTTGATCCATTTATCTCTTTATCTACTCTCTCCATTCCGACAGGCTACCTATGTTAACACACATTACAGTTTTCACAAAAGAAAGCATCTGCTTAGGCTATTTATCAGAGGATACTGGAAATAACCAGCAAAAGAACCACATTCTGAGAGAAAATTATGTTGCATTTAACCTTTCCTCTAACCCACTCCTACTTTCAGATACCCTATCTAGTCATGATTTCCAGAATAAACCAAGGGTGATAAGGCCAATCTGGGCCTGCCTCTCTCATCTCTCGTCATGCTTCATGGGACCAGAAATAAAGCCTAAGTAAAGATGACTAAGGAGAGTTCATACTAAACTCATAAGAAAATTTAGTTGAGCTACTCCTATAAAGTCACACAAAAAAGTAACTGCAATGTACTAATAAGATGCAATGTATCAAATAAGATGATAAGATCTCTTGGAACTGGCACTATTTGTATCTAAGATAGAAGTCAGGGAAGAAATGAAGGGTAAAGGATGTATCGGGGACAAAGAAAAAAAGGGCTTGCTAAAAATCCCCAAAAGAAAAGGAATAGAGCAGCGGACACTCTAGTACTGTAACTATCCAAGTTCAAGACTGGTGAATGATAGGTTGTATCGGAGTTCCAACACTGTGTATGAGTTGGTATTAAAGATGAAGAAAACAAGTGAAACCCATCCCTACTAAAAATATAAAAATTAGCTGGGCGTGGTGGTGGGTGCCTGTAGTCCCAGCTACTTGGAAGGCTGAGGTAGGAGAATCCCTTGAACCTGGGAGGCAGAGGTTGCAGCGAGCCGAGATCATGCCACTGCACTCCAGCCTGGGTGACACAGTGAGACTCCAGGTCTCAAATAAATAAATAAATAAATAAAGATAAAACAATAGACTACAGAAAAATAACACTGTATCACCTACTAAGTATTTGCGCCAAAAAATGTTTAACCTGAATTGAATCAAACCTTTACATCTAACTTCCAGTTTATGGGGTAATACAGAGGACAGTGTAACAACAATATTGCAAAGAAGCCATCAGACTAAAACTAGAAGGCAGGTCATGCTATGTGCCAAAATCTCTTCAACGGTTCAATATGGTGAATAAATTAAAAAGTAAAGGCAGTGGACTAAGTTTTGATGTAAAAAAGACTTAAGAAAAAAGGCTGGGCGTGGTGGCTCATGGCTGTAATCCTAACACTTTGGGAGGCCAAAGCAGGTGGATCACCTGAAGTCAGGAGTTTAAGACCAGCCTAGGCAACATGATGAAACCCCAACTCTACTAAAATTAAAAAAAAATTAGCCGGGCATGGTGGTGCATGCTTGGAATCCTAGCTGCTCAGGAGGCTGAGGCAGGAGAATCACTTGAGCCCGGGAGGCAGAGGTTGCAATGAGCCAAGATTACACCATTGCATTCCAGCCCGGGTGACAGAGCAAGACTCTTTCTAAAAAAAAAAAAAAAAAAGACTAAAAGACAAAATCTGTTTAAGAGAGGGGAAGAAAAGACTTAAGAGATATAACCAAATGCAACATACAGTTACTACTGGACCTTGATTTGAACAAACCAGCTGTAAAAGATATTTTGGTAGATGAGAAATTTTAACATGGGCAAGGTAATACATAAGAGTTACTGGGGTTTTTTAAAATGCTTTTACTGTGTGAAAGCAGCATGTAGTAATTCAGGAAAATGTCCTTATATTAATATTTTAGAGATGTAAATGATGTTTGTAATTTAGCTTAAAAGTCTTCAGTTGCAGGCTCCAGCAGTGGCTCACGCCTGTAATTCCAGTACTTTGGGAGGTCCAGGCAGGAGGATCAGCCTGGGCAACATGGCAAAATCCTGTCTCTACTAAAAATACAAAAAATTAGGCAGAAGTTGTAGTGCGTACCTGTAGTCCTAGCTACTTGGGAGGCTGAGGCAGGAGGACAGCTTGAGCCCAGGAGGTCAAGGCTACGGTGAGCCGTAATTGTTGTATTCCAGCCTAGGCAACAAAGTGAGACCTTGCCTCAAAATAAAAGGATTCAGTTATTATTATTTTGCCTTAGTGGGAAAAACCAACAAATCAAATATGAAGATGGGGCAAATAAACTTCAAGAGGTACACCATATCTTCCATAAAGCCCTGCCTGATTTCTGTTCCATACAATTGAGTGTCTAAATCTGTTTGGACACTCCTCCCTATGCCTTCAAAGCACCCTGTGTTTATCCGCATACATTCAAGGAAAAGGAGCTTCCAGGAGACAAATTCAGACAGGCCGCAGAATAGTCACTGACTGCTTTCTATTGTTGAGTAAGAACCTTGTCTTGCTAATTGAGTTTGATTTTAGTGATGTTTGTAAGCATTCTCTTTGATAGAAGCATAAAAATTGCAAAGGTTTCTTACGGAACAGTATTCATGCAATTCATAAGTATAAAAGTATGGTGGAGGAAAAAGAGTACAGTGAAGTGTCAAGAATTTGGCTTCTAAGGTCTGGTACACTAATTCTTCAGAAGCACCTTTGCAACCTCCTTGAGGAATTAGACAAGAAAACTTCACCTCTGATTGGGATACTCTATGTTGTCTATTACTCTGCATAAATGTCCCAAAACAGGTTAATTTCTGCCATTAAAGAAAATACATGTTTTCCAATGCTAGTGACATTTTTCTTGTGATAACCAAGCAATACCAAAGTCACAGCACCTATCAAATCTGTTTTGAAATCTCGAATTCCTGGGCTCAAGTGATCCTCCTGCCTGGACCTCCCAAAGTGCTGGAATTACAGGCATGAGCCACTGCTGAAGCCTCCAACTGAAGACTCTTAAGCTAAATTACAAGCATCATTTGCATCTCTAAAATATTAATATAAGGACATTTTCCTGAATTACTATCCTTCTGTTTGGAAGGATTTGAAATCTATTATTTGAAGATTTGAAATCTACTGTTCCTTACAAGGAATTAAGCAAATAAAAGTCAAAACTTGTGCCTCCTCTAACAGACTGCCTAGCACATACAAAGTGCTTAGCCAATGTTTACAGAGCTAAAGTGAAAATCATAGGAATAGAAAAGAAAAATTCATAATTCCTTCCCCAAAAAAGTAATTGAGTAAGAATACTTGAATGGAACAACTTACGTGAGCTCCTTCAGGGCAAGGACCATACCTTATTAATCATTATTTCCTCAAAGTCTAAGACAATGGGGAGAGAGAGAAATGGCAAAACAGAGATGACTTTAGAGAGAGGGGAAAAAAAAAGAGAGTAAGAATGAACTTAGAGACTACCTACCACTTTTAAAACACCTTCTGGAGTAAACCAATTCATAAGTGATGTTGGTTTTTAATTGATTAAAAGGGAAGAAAAAAGTATTTTTTATTTAAAACCTTTTATCTATCATTGTCAAACAGAAAAATATTTGCAGGGGGAAAAACATCTCAATCCAGCTGAGATCATTATTATCATCTCTGTTACCTGGTAAACTAAGAAAACTGCTACCAAAACACAATACTCTCCTATTCTGTATGAAACTTTTTTATAAATAATTTTTTTACAGGATAATTTGTTTGCTCATCTCAAAATAGTCTCTAATGTGTCTTTAGCATATCTAAAAAGGGCTGGCTAAAGAATTATTTTCAAGCTCAACTATTACATAAATAGTTACTATGAGAAGCAGAGGAAATAAGATTTTCCAAAATGAGGACAAAAAAAAAAAACCCCTGATACAAGAAATCTTTTAAATAAATAAATGGCATTACAAAATGCAAACTTAGGATGAAAAAAATTTCAAACTTCACAAAGAGGTGCAAATAAAAGGTCCATCTCTCTAACATCTCCAATCCCCAATCCCCAGTCTTACTCCTCAGATGTAACCAGTTAATATTTTCTTGGTATCCTTTAAGAAATAGATGTGTATCTATCATTTTATATATATATAAGAAATCCTTTTTTTTAACATCCGCACATGACATCATACAATAATCATTTCTTGATACCTTACATTATATAATATATATTAGAAATCTTTCTATATTGGCACATAAAACTAATAAAACTAGCACCATTTGTCAGGCACTTACAATGTGCCACATACTGTGCAAAGTATTAATTTTGTTATACCGCAATCTTTAGAAAATCCTATGAAGTAGGTATTCTATTCAAATATTGAAGTTTCAAGAGTTTCACACAACTGATAAGGAATAGAGCCAAGATCTGAACATAAAGACCTCATTCTTAACTATTAAGTTTCCTTTATAACTGCTATAAAGTCCCCAGTATGGATAAATGAACATATTTAACCAGTCTCCACTGGTGCACATTTAAACTATTTCTAGTTTTTCCAAAGATTATCACTAAAATGTACGTTCTATGAGGCAGAGATTTTTGTCTGAGTCGAGAATTATGGGTAATTTTTGAAGGCTTTCTGTATTTCCAAATTCTCTGCAGCAACATTATTTTATAATCAGAAAAAAATAGATATTTTTAGATACATTTCAAAAATAAAGTAACTTGCCCAAGTTTATAAAAGGTAGAGTCAGGGTTTTAATTCAGATCCATAAAGTTCCTAAAGCTTTCCATGGAGGCAGGTTTCCAAAGATAAAGTAATTCTTGCCATAGTTCATATTAATGATCTGTCTATATTCCAAAACCCAGCCATTCAGGTCAGTTAAAGATAGCCAGCAAAAATATCTGCTGTATATACTAACATAGTAATAGGAATACTAGAATGACTACTACCATTATTATGATCTGTTTCCTATCCTTCATGTATGGCTAAATAAAACACCAATCTAAGCCACTGTCTTTGTGTCACTTGTAAGTTAGCCCATGTTAAAATATTTAGGAACACAGAAGACTGGACCATGGTAACCACTAAAGTAAAGGCTCAAGAAAACTAAAACATACACAGGTTGATATGTGAAACAAATAAACAAAAAAGAAGTAGTCCTTCTACATAATACACTTAACATTTAAAATATATCTCCTTTTCTGGTGGGGAAAAGGATTAAGAAAAAGAGGTCAGGTGTCTCATAGATCCCATTTGACACTATTTTGGAAATAACATTACTCAAAATTATTTTTACATTAGAAAGTACTGTATTAGGGAGACTTGATGGCTCTATCACTGTGATAAACAGCATTTCAATATAAATCTCAATTTCATCAACTAAAATCTGGTAATATCACTCCCTACTTCATGGGACATATTATAACTACATTAAAAAAAGAATTCAAAAATTTAGCATTTGTAAATATTAACACTGACCTGAAATTAGCAATTAAAAAGAGAGGGAAAAGAAAAATATCTACTGCAAAAAGTTAATCCTCCTAAAAGGAGATAAATTTATCTTAATTTCCACCCTACTTTATAAAAATAAACCCAGGGCTGCCTTACCCATAAACATACAAAATTATATACTCGTGTAAAGTGCATGAAATTAGTTGCTAAATCCTATTTATTCTAACTCTTACATACTTCTCAAATCCTTGTACCCACTTTTCCTTTTTTACAACATCTGCCTACAAATAACAACATACTTAACAGTAAAAGTCTGAATGTATTTCTCTTTAGAGCAAGTGAAAGCCAAGGATGTCTGCTTTTACCACTTCTATTCACCCTTGTACTGGAAGAGAGAAGGAGGGAGAGAGGGAGAGACGGAGAGACGGAGAGACGGAGAGAGAGCGGAAGAGAAGAATAAAGGGAAGGAGGGAGGGAGGGAAGAAGGAAAGAAGGAAGGAAGGAAGGAAGGAAGGAAGGAAGGAAGGAAGGAAGGAAGGAAGGAAGGAAGGAAGAAAGGAAGGGCATTTAGATTAAAAAGGAAAAAATAAAACTGTCTTTACTCACAGAAAAAATTATCCTATATACAGAAAATTCTAGGGAACCCACAACAATCTACCAGAACTACTAAACAAGTTCAGCAAGGTTGAAGGATACAAGTTTAATACCCAAAAATCAACTGTATCCCTATAAACTAGCAATGAACAAACCAAAAATATTTTTCAATTCCATTCAAATGATCAAAAATAATAAAATCTTTAGAAATAAAATTATACAAAAGAAGTACAAGACCTGTACACAAAACTTTAAAATGCTGAAGAGAGAAATTAAATAAGATCTAAACAAATAGACGCTCCATTTTCATGGATTGAAAGACTGAATATTGCTTCGGATGGCAATTCTCCCCAAACTGATCAACAGATTCAATGCAATCTCTATCAAAATCCAAACAAGATTTTGCAGAAACTGGCACACTTCACATTCATATTGATCTTAAAACGTATATAAAACTGCAAAAAATCCAGAATAGACAAAACAATTTTGAAAAAGTAAAAAATTAGAGGAATCAAACATATGAATTCCAAATTTTACTTTAAAGCAATGGTAAACAGAACAGCACCAAACTGGGATAAGGATAGACATACAGATTAATGAAACAGAACTGAGTATCAAGAAGTGAACTCTTACATTTATGGTCAGCTGATTTTTTTTGACAATGGTGCCAAAGCAATTCAATTGGACAAAAATATTCTTTTCAACAGTGTTGCAACAATTGAACACTCACAAACTAAAGATAAATTTACAACTTTATCTCAAACCATGCACAAAAACTAATGCAAAATGGAACATAAACCTTAATATAAGAACTAAAACTATAAAATTTTTAGCAGAAAATAGAAAAAAAAATCATGACAATTGATTAGGCAAAAAGTCTTAGCTAGAATACCAAAATCCTGATGCATAAAAGAAAAATATTGATTAAACTGGACTTCATTAAAACTGAAAACTTTTGTGCTTCAAACATCACTTAAAAAAATGAAAGGACAAGCCAAACAAGGAAATAATATTTATAAATCATATATCTAAAAAAGGACTTTTTACCCAGAACACATAAAGAACTCCTACAACTTAAAAACAAGATCAATAATCCCACTGAAAAATGAGTAAGAGGCCAGGCATGGTGGTGCATGTATGTAATCCTAGCACTTTGGGAGGATGAGGCGGGAGGATCGCTGGAGCCCAGAAGTTCAAGACCAGCCTGGGCAACATAGTGAGAATCTGTCTCTACAAAAAAATTAGCCAGATATGGTGGCATGGGCCTGCAGTCCCAGCTACTCAAGAGGTTGAGCTGGGAGGATGGCTTGAGCCCAAGAGTTTGAAGCAACAGTGAGTTATATCCCACCACTGAACTACAGCCTGTCGCATCAATCAGTCAATCAATAAAAATGAATAAGAGATCTGAATAGGTATTCCACCAGAAAAGATACGTGAGTGGCTAATAAGCACATAAAAAAAGCTACTAGTAATTAGGAAAAACAAATCCAAATGAGAATGAAATATTACTTCACACTCAACAGAATGTCTATAATCAAGGCGACAATAACAAGTGTTAGCAAGCATGTGGAGAAATTACAACCCTCATACATTCGTAATAGGAACGCAAAATGGCAGTCATTATGGAACATTTTCGCAGATCCTCAAAAAGCTAAACATAAAATTACACTATGACCTAGCTAGCAATTCCACTCCTAGATATGTATATACTCACAAGAGTTGAAAACAAGTCTTCAAACAAAACCTTGTATTCCCATTGGCACCATTCACAAAAGCCAAAAGGTAGAAACAACCTAAATATCCATCAGCTGATGAATCGATAAACAAAATGTGCTACATACAATGGAATATTATTTAGCCATAAAAGGAGTGAAATACTGATACATGCTACAACACAGATGAACCATGAAAACATTATGCTAAGTGAAAGCAATCAGGCATAAAAGGTCACATATTGCATGATTCTCTTTAACGTGAAACCTTCTGAAAAGGCAAACAGAGAGATTGACACAAAAAGTAGATTCGTTGTCGCCTAGCGCTTGGGGTCAAAACAGGGAATTGCAAACTGGCACAAGGAATTTTTTGGGGTGATGGAAACGTTCTAAAATTAGATTGTGGATGATGGTTTCACAACTCTAAGTTTACTAAAAATCATTTAATTGTAAACTTAAAATGAATGAATTTTATGATACATAAAGCACAGCTAAATAAAGCTGGGTTTTTTTCCCTAAGGGTCTGGGTATGGCTGGAACTGCTCTGCAAAGGTAAGAGGAAGAAACTGTTTATTGGTCAGAGAAAGAATGATGATGACAGAAAAAGGAAAGCTGGAATGTAATCACTAAGAAAATTTTGCACCCTGTGACTCTGTACCACGATCCTGCATCATTAGCAATTACGAAAATTATTAAATGGTTGGTATGAATGAAGGAGTTAGTTGTTTTCTGGCATCATAGGGCAAACCAGGAATAGCCCATAGTGATGAAAGCATACAGATGCTGTAGAAAAAATGAGAAAAACAAAATTCAAAAAGAAAAACCAGGAAGACGTCCTTGGGAGGGATATCAGTGGGTACTAAGATCTGAGTAAAACTTTAAAAAGTTAAGGGACAGGGAAACCACAGCTAGTTAGCATCAGGTTACACTGGTTTTCTTTGAATTTCTTTGTATTTCACCAGTTCCATTTAAATTGCAGGTAGGATAGCTGTCTATACTGCCACATATTTAAGTAATTATAGTGATGTGGAACCATTTAAAATGACTAATTTTAAAGAATATCAGTTGTTTTGCTATGACTAGCACTCTCATCCTCCTTCTTTAGGTTAGAAACCCTTCTTTGGTAAGGAACTCATTCTGTAAGATGTGGGTGGGGCTAACACGTCTTTCCCCCAAGCCATAGAGAAGGGCATGTGACCCACAGTGGTCAGACTCTCCTATACCCCTAAACATAGTAATTGGTTCAAGGAAGGACATGTGACCCAAGTCACAACAATAATTGAGTCCTTGATCTTTTCTGCCAGAACTAAACTGGTAAAATTTGAGCCTAGCACTGTCAAATCTCACTGTGGCCATTTTGTGGAAAACCTACCCAAGATATGAAGATAAGAGGCTGCTAACATCATCTGTATCCCTGGACCCAACATACTTTGTTACATGAGTCAACACCTTGTGTGTGTGTGCAAAATAATCTGATCTGTCACTTGTAACCCCAGCAAAAAAAAAAAAAAAAAATCCCCTGTAAAAAGCCACTGAAAAAAGCAGTGAGGTGTCCAGAGTGTTTGCCACAGGGGTCCAAATGATGCAATCCCAAAATAAAGAGGAGTTAACTCTGAAGAGATTGAGTTGACTGGAATGAAGAAGAAAAGCTCCAAATAAAGCATCAATTCTTAATTATTATCACAGGCTCTGTTTTCTAGGGAACCCAGACTAAAAGGGTATCGACAAAAAGCTGTCAGCTATCATTAGGCTTAACAGTGAAACACAGAGCGCTTTCTCTTTGAGATCATAAATAAAACAAGGAAGGCCAGGCACAGAGGCTCATACCTGTATTCCCAGCAGGTTGGGAGGCCAAGGTGGGAGGATATCTTGAGGCCAGCAGTTCAAGATCAGCCTAGGCAACATAGCAAGACCCTATCTCTACAAAAAATTTAAAAATTAGCCAGGCATGGTTGTGCACACCTGTAGTCTTAGCTACTCAGGAGGCTGAGGTGAGGGGACAGCTTGAGCCCAAGAGTTCAAGGTTATTTATAGTGAGCTATGATCACACCACTGTGCTCCAAGCTGGACAACACAGCAAGAGTCCATCTCAAAATAAATAAATAAATAAAAACTAAAAAACAGAAAAATAAGAATGTAAGAATGTGCAATATTAATACAATGTTGAACAGCAATGGTACCAATCTACACAGTAATATAAAATAATAGTCTACAGAGCAAGATAAAAAATAGTAAGTCAGTTATAAGGACTGAAAAGGAAGAAACAAAAAAAAAGATGATGATTTCCTGATCATATGGTTGTCTACACAGAAAATACAAGGAATTCACATTCTTAGAATAAACAAGAGTTTAGTAAGGTATAGCTGCATACAAAATTGTTATACAACTAGGAATAAACCTAACAAAAGATATGCAAGAACCTAACAGAGAAAATTATAAAATTTCATCATACAACGTAAAGAAGACCTAAATAAACGGAGAAACATACACTATGGATCACGGATTGGAAACTCAATATTATAAGGATGTCATTTCTCCACCAAATTAACATTCAATGCAATCCCAATCAAATTCTAAGAGTTTTGGGTTCAAGAGGTTTTGTTTTGTTTTTGGTATTCTACAATTTACATGGGAATTCTACAATTTACATGGGAATTCAAAGGGCTAAAAGCAGTCAAGATTTTTTTTAAAGGTAGAAGGAGTTGCTCTACTGAGTGCCAAGGCTGATTATAACTAAGATTATTTTTGATTTGTAAAAAAAATACTGTATAAGCAGACAAATGGAACAACATAGAGATCCCAGAAAAAGACCCACAAATAAAGATATATAATCTACAACAGATAATTTCATTGTATATTTTTAAATAACTGAAATAATATAATTGGATTGTTTGTTATACAAGATAAATGTTTGATGATAGATACACCATTTACCCTGATGTGATTATTACACATTGTATGCATGTATCAAAATATCTGAGGTACCCCATAAATACATACGCATACTATGCTCACGAATATTAAAAATTACTTTTTTTCCTCTGAAATCTAGGTGGAAAAAATAAACATTTTATTTTATTTTATTTTATTTAAAAATTATTTTTTTCCGAGATGGAGTCTCGCTCTGTCACCAAAGCAAGGCTGACACCAGGCTAAAGTGCAATGGCGCGGTCTCGGCTCAGTGCAACCTCTGCCTCCCGGGTTCAAGCGACTCTCCTGCCTCAGTCTCTCAAGCAGCTGGGATTACAGGAACCCGCCACCACACCCAGATAATTTTTGTATTTTTAGGAGGGGTTTTGTATTTTAGTAGGAGTTTCATCGTGTTGGCCAGGCTGGTCTCCAACTCCTGACATCATGATCCGCCCACCTCAGCCTCTCAAAATGCTGGAATTACAGGTGTGAGCCAGCACACCCAGCCAAAAATTACATTTTTTTTTTTTAAATCTACAATAGAGGTGGCAGGGCAGATTAATGGGGAAAAGATAATCCATTTAGAAAAAAATTAAAATTTCACACCATACGCATATCAAGTCAAGATGGAATATAAACCTAAATAAAAAGGGGGTAACTACAAATTTATGATAAAATAAATATCTTAATATCTCAGGGTAATAAAATATTTATTAAGAACTATAATAACCATTAAAAAAAGGCTGATAAGTTAAACTTCATTAAAACTGAGAACATAGAGCTTTCATAAGACTCCATTAAAACAATGAAAAACAAGCCACAGTGTGGGAAAATGTATTTACTATACATATAATCAATAAACAACTAATACACAGACTGTATGTAAAGTACTCACACAAAATCAATTAAAAAAAAACCCAAAGGGAAAAAACAATGCAGAAGGGGGATAACAGCAAAAGAGTTAAATAAGCAATTTACAAAAGAAGAAATTCAAATAATCAATAAACATACAAAACAGAGCTCAACCTCATTAGTTAAAAATTAAAGCTTACCATGAGATAGCACTGTGCATCCACGAGACTGTGGCAAAAATGAAAAAGCTGGCCACACCAAGTGATGGTAATGATGTAAAGCAACATTGTTGTGAGACTGTAAATTTCTACAATCACTTTAGAAAACAGTTTGGCACTATCTAAGAAGCATTGCTGTACCAATAAAGATTGCTATCTATGACCCAGCAATTGCACAGGTGGCTATACCCTAGAGAAACTCATGCATATGTATACCAGAATATTAGTACAGGAATGTTCACAGAAATGTTGTTTGTAATAGTAAAAAAACTGGAAACAATCCAAATGTTCACCTACTATAGAATGGATAAAATGTGGTATATTTATGCAATGAAATACTACAAAGCAATGAAAATGAATGAACTTCAACTACTCAGAATATCATGAATTATTCTACCAAATTATAATTTTGTGCAAAGAAGCAAGACAGAAAAGCATATACACACTACAATTCCACCCAAATGACTTCAAAAGGAGAAAAAAACATTTTGCTTAGTAATGCATTCACAGACGGTAAGATTAAAGAATGCAAGGAAATGGTTATCCAAAAGTCAGAATAGTGGACTGGAGTACTCTGAAGAAAGGGCAAGATTTAGGAAAGAATATATCTAAAAGAAAGAACATCAGAACAGTTACAGAGATGGAAATGAGCATAGCATTTATGGGGCGTACAGTGAAAACACCAGACTAACTGGAAGACAATATGTAAACTACAGAATAAGTCAACAAGAGGAGGACCAAATTGCAGTTAACCTTAAAATCCAAAGCTGGGTACGAAGGCTTACACCCATAATCCCAGCAGTTTGGGAGGCTAAGGCAGGTGTGGTTTACGAGGTCAGGAATTCGAGACCAGTCTGGCCAACACAGTGAAACCCCGTCTCTACAAAAACTACAAAAAATTAGCTGGGTGTGGTGGTGTGCACCTGTAATCCCAGCTACTCAGGAAGCTGAGGCAGGAGAATTGCGTGAATCCAGGAGGTGGAGGTTGCAGTGAGCTGAGATCACGCACCTGCACTCCAGCCCTAGCGACAGTGTGAGCCTTGAGCCTCTGTTACACACACACACACACACACACACACACACACACACACACACACACACGCAAATCCAAGCAAGGGTTTGGCTTTAACACTGTAAGAAGTCACTTATATTCTTGAACTGCAGAATGCCATGATGAAAGCTGTGTTTTAGGGAGATTTAATCTGCAACACACTTGAATTAGAAGAAGGAAAAACTAGATCAGCTAGCAGCTTTCTATGGCCATCTAGAAGTGAAATAATGAAGGATGCTCCAATGTTGCTGGGTGGCATTCATTTAAACACTTTATGTGTCAGGCATCCATAGGATCTGTGTGAAGCACTGGAGATAAAAAGTCAAGATCCAGACCTGCCATCAAAGAGCTCAGAAAAGCAGTATAAAAATAGAGAAGAGGGTGGAGGAACATAAAAAAATGTAACTTTAAAAAAAAAATAGCTTATGAAATCAGTGCTGAGGAAAAGAAAAAAATCAAAGGTTCCTAGCCCTCAAGAGCTCTATAATTCAAGTACACATAAGGTAAGTACAACTATATAGCCCAAGGATTGATAAGGAAGAGAATTAACAGGAAGTAACCATGATTATACCACATGCATGGGAGAAATGTGACAAGGAAAGGAAAAGGAATGTTTGGTTGGCAGCTGAAAAGGCCAGAACACTCAATAGATCTTTGTTTTATTATGAGAAAGGCATCTTATGGTTTAAAGGAAAAGTCCACTAAAAGGAGTAGATTGAAGATGTTAGAACAGGGAAAGTTGTGGGATCAAGACTCACAGAGGTGGCAAGATAGAATTTCAAAGTACAATAAAATGGGCAAGCTTTAGGAATAAAGAGACCTTTCGGGCTCAAGGGAAAGATGGTTAAATCATATATTGGGAGAGTAGTATGTTAAGGTTAAAATGAAGGACTCATGATAGTCCCAAACGTTTCAGTAAGATGAGGTAGAGAAACAAAAGTATTAAATAAGAGAAATGATTTAAGGTAAACCTCATTTCAAATGGCAAGATATTAAGACATAAAGATCAACTCTGGAATGTTCTAGTCTCTCTCTAACACTTAGAGAAGCAGGTTAGATATTCAGCATTAAGAATTAGTGAGGTGAGTACAACAAAAGATCAGGGAAGTATACGTGTCTAGCGAGATAAAACATGCAGCACTGAAGTAGTTGGTAACATACAGAACTATGAATTGAGCAAAGTAGATTCTGTAGATTCAAAGACTGGGCCCATCTGTCCAAAGTTACTAACACATATAAGACTAAAAACAACTGAGGTATTAAGTAAGTCTATATGCAGGAAATCCCACTCATGTAAGATTTTCCTCAGAAATAAAGACCTGAGGAATCCATTAAATTTGGCGGCTTACACAGCAAAATGATACCTGGTTAACAAAGGAAGGACTAAGAAAGCAGACATAACATTTGGGATGGTAGCAGTGACAATGTTAGGAAACCTGGAACTACCCACAGAAAATATTCTGCAGAAAGAAAATATAGTCAAATAAAAAGAGTAGGCCAGGCTCATGCCTGTACTCCCAGCACTTGGGGAGGCCAAGGTGAGCAGATCCCTTGAGCCCAGAGTTCAAGACCAGCCTGAGCAACATGGCGAAACCCCGTCTCTACAAAAAAAAATGCAAAAATTATCCTAACATGGTGCTCGTAGTCCCAGCTCCTCGGAAGGCTGAGGTGGGAGAATCACTTGAACCCAGTGGCAGAGATTGCAGTTAGCCAAGATTGCACCACTGCACTCCAGCGTGGACAACAGAGTAAGACCACGTCTTAAAAAAAAAAATTCTGAAATCAGAGAACTAGGATTTGAGTCCTGATTTAGGCAAATAAAATTGCTCTTTCTAGGCCTCAATTTCCCACCTAGAAAATGATAACAATAATAACAGTAATATAGAAATAATAATAGCAGTAGCTAATATTTTTTAATGCTTATGTTACAGGCAAAGTACTAATGCATTATTAGAACTGTATTAGCTCACTTATACACTTAACTCACTTAATCCTCACATTAATTGTATAGAGGCTGTTATCCCCATTTTTCTGTGGCAGAATTTCAACCTGTGCAATCTGATCCCAGAACCTATATTCTTTAGTACATTCTTCTGCCTCTCTGGGTTATGAAGATGAGAATGCAATAAAAAGTGCTTTAAGTGTACACAAATGTTCATCATTACTGTTGAGCATCAAGAGACAGGACAAAATAATACCAACAAAATCCTAGACGATGTGTCTACAGTCAACATTCCATAAATCCATGGGCCTTATTCTCAAAAAGTGAAGGGGACAGACACATAAAAAGACAACTACTAGATATAGACAAAATATACATGCTGCTTTTCTATGGTGAGCTGAAGTAAACAGTATAATTAGTGATAAAAGAATAAAGAGCCTGCAGAAATCACCAAATCACAGCCTCAAAAAATAACTACACTAAATGCAAAGGGCTAAAAAAATGAGACAAAAACAAGATAATTATAATTCGTTTTAAAGTAAAGGTTTCTGAACAATCACGAAGCTTTAAAAAGAAATAAGGTTTCAAACAGCAAGAGGCTTTTGACAGAGCAACAAATTTTCATGTATGCACACTATGAAAAGGATTATCATTTCCAAAAAAAGGTCCTAAACCACATTATAAATATTGTAGTAAAAAACAATATTGTAGTTGATACTTACTAGGCACTTACACAAAGCACCATTCTAAGCACTTCAGAGGTATCAATTCATTTAATCCTCACAACTCTCTAAGGTTAAATCCTACTATCATCCCATTTTCTAAATAGGGAAAATGAGGCAGAATTGTGGTCAAGTAACTCGGCCATGTTTACTCAATGACTGGCTGTGCTCGGATGCCAAACCCCGGAAGTTCATATCCAGAATTTGCGCTATACTTCCTCTAATAGAAAACTAAAAAGCAGAACACAAATTGATTCATAAATATTATTCAATCATATTTGATAATGAGGAAGAACCTTTCATTCACAATAAACAGTTAATAACTCATTACCCATAGCCGTTCTGTCTTTGGTATTCCTTCCAAGTTAAGTCTGCACATTCTCACTGGACAATCTCATCAAACCACCCACCCACCAGTAAATACAATCTACTTGCTGATATTCTCAAATCTAGATCTCCAGCCCAATCTCTCTTCTGTACCTCCAACCTGCACCAAAACCAAATAGATACTTCTCTCTGAATGATCATGAGCCCCTCAAAATTATCATGTCCAAAACTGAATCATCATCTCCATTCCACTTGTATCTCCCAATCTCAAAGCCCTTTTTCCTCCTGTACTCCCTTACCCCGAAGACTGCCACCATCATCCACCTGGTTGCCCCACTGAGGATGTCATCCCAGACTCCTCAATCTTCTTCACCTTGAACGTCCAATCAATCACCAATCACTACCGTGTCTACCTCCTGTCTGTCCAATCAGTGCACATCTCTTCATTCACATTACCTAACTTAATTTTATAACTTCTTAAAAAGCTGTTCTTCTTTGCTTGTGTCGTTTTGCACAACTGATTATCTTTTTTTCTTGTGGTTTGTCCTGTCCCATTTGGTGGCAAACTCCACTAACAAACATACAATTTCATATCCAACTCTCTAATGTACACTTGCTTTATCAGCACAATGTTTTCAGAGATAAACTTCTGGTTCTGAGAGAAATTCATACTAGGAATGCATGTCAAGTAATAACATTTTTTAATATCATCAACATCAGAAGTAAGACCTAGTTATTCTATTAAAAAAAAAAAGAAGAAGAATTTCCTATCGTCACAATTCCCTGGGAGAAACTAATTACTACAAGTGTTTGAGGACAGGTAGTATAGGCCATGTACTATGCTACACACATTACACAAATTATGCCATTTAATGTTCACAACAACACTATGAGCTGGGTACTATTATTATTCTCATTTGCCAGATGAGAAAACTGAAATTTGGTGCAACAATTTGGCCAAGGTACCAAGTTAGAAAGTAACAGTCAGAATTTGAACCCATGTCAGAGTCTGACAGTAGAGCCCATGCTCTTCTTATACACTTGCTATGTTGTCCCTTAGGGAAAAAATTAAACAACATGCTTTAACGCTGAAAAGAAAGAAACAAAAGTCTCTGCCTCAAAAGTAGCTAGGACTACAGGTGAGACACCACACCTGGCTAATTTTTTTATTTTTATTTTTCGATAGAGATGGGGGTGGGGGGGGTCTCACTATGTTGCCCAGACTAGTCTTGAACTCCTGGCCTCAAGCAATCCTCCTGCCTCGGCCTCCCAAAGTGCTGGGATTACAGGCATGAGCCACTGCACCAGGCCCAAAAGTTGTTAAGAAATGTCAGCAAACTAAAAGGACTCAGAGCCACAGAAGTACAACTGTCCAAAAACAAAACAAAAAAGGTAATTAATTTGAATGCTCCTTTTCTTGGGACATCATAATTCACACAAATATGATTTTATTAAAACAAAAATGTCTACTGTCTTATACGTAAGTACATTCCACAAAGAAATTATACAAATATTAGAATCCTCTATCATTCATTTTTTATTTGGCAGGTGGGAGAAAGGTGGCAACCAACCACAAGTAAGTGAAAGGAAACCTCCACCTTGATCACTTGCTTTACTTCAAGGCTGCTAACATATGAGAGAAAGCCAGTGTGTAAAGAACACTGCCTATCATCCATCTTCCTCGAGTACTCTGAGAAACACAGGCGCACAGTTAAATTCACATGCGAACTCAGATGGAGCTTCAGCCTGCAATCCATCCAGGATTCGGCAGCTGCACACCGAAGGTGAAGCCCGCAGCTCTCAACTTTTCATTCTGGCCACACGTTTTCAATCCCGGACGCACAAGCCCATTTAGAACGGGGCCCAGGTTTCGAAGAGGGTTCCTGTCAGATTTCTCAGGAAGAGAGAGACGCGTGAAGGAGGGGCGGCCTCCCACCCGCCCCGAGCCGCCGCGCGCCTCTCCTTTTGTTGGGGTGGAGAGGAGGGCGGACCCCGCACCCTCTCGGGACCAACTAGGGGTGGGCGGAGAGAGTGGGGGAGAAACGCCGCCGCGGCCCCCGACCAGCCCGGGGGTGGGGACACAAAGAATTTGGGAAACGGCCGACGAGCTCGTCCACCCGCCCTCCCAAAAACCGCCGCGAAAGTCCAGGCCCGGGCCGCAGAGGAGCCGGCGGAGGCGGGCGCGCTGGCTACCGCGGCCCTCTCCGCTCCCGGCCGAGGCTCAGCAGCGGGCGCGGGAAGAAGGCCCGGGTTCGAGGGCGGCGCGAGGCCTCCGCTACCCCCGCAGCCACCGCGAACCCCTTCAGCCCCGCCGCGGGCCAGGCCGCGGGATCCCGGCGCCGGCCCCGCCACACCCACCCGCCTCCTAGGCCCGGCCCGGGAAGACTCCGGGGCTCTTCCTCAGGCGGCAGCGGCGCGCCCCACGCCGGAGATTTACCTGCTGATCTTCTGGGCGAAGGCGCGGCGCTCGGCCATGGCTGCTGAGGCGGCGGCGGCAAGCTGGGCGCGGACCGGCGGGCGCGTGCCTCCTCGCTCGTGCTCCCTCCCTCCCGGCCTCCGCCAGTCCCGGCTCCGGACCTGGGAGGCTGGGGCTGGCGGCCGGAGCCGGGAACGAGCCCTGCCGTAATGCTCCTTAGAGGCGCGCACCGAGAAACCCCTCCTCCCCTAGTGCGTCAATCCCTGCGGGAGCCCCGGCTTCGGAAGGCGGCTGCGGCCGGCGAGAGCCTGGGGGAAGAATGGAACGCTGAGGGAGCCAGGCACCCGCCCTAGCCGCTTCGCTGCCTCGGGGCCTGCAAGACCGAGAGGTCGCAGAGAGAAGCTAGAGAGAGCCCAGCGACCTGGCGAGGCAAGAAAATAAGTTAACCGAACGCGTAGGGGGAGCTTGGCTTTCCCGAAATGGAAGGGAAGGAAATGGAAGGTGGGCTTTGCCGAGGGGGCTGTGCTTTACCGCCCTGGATGACTGGATTCATGTTTCTGCAGCACCCGTCTCCGAGCTTTTTAAAGCACTTTGGTTTCTGCTTCGGCCTCATGAATGGGGTCTAACTGGAGAAACAGTGGTTTTTCTTATAGAGAAAGGGCCAGAAAATACCTTGCTCCTGCAGAGGTAACAATAGTAATAGTTGACTTCTGGTGCTTAGCTAGCCACTGGATTAAAGTTTTTCAAGCATGAGCGCTTTGAAGGAGATCGTTACTATCCCCATTTTAGAAGGAAGGAAATTGGCTCAGAAAAGCTAAGTGACTGGCCCCAGATGGTAAACTCTTCCACTGAGGCTCAAACCCAGAGCCTGTTCTTTTCTTTAAGGACATTCGTTTCTGTATTATTTCCCCCTTTTGAGTCTCATTTATATATAATCCAAGTGCTCTCTAACGTTCTCCCCCATTTTTATGTTCTGTTAAATAATCTCTGTGTTAACCACTGAAACTGACCTTGTCCATAATAGCCTGTAAAATAAAGACTAACAGAGATTTGTTGTCAATCTGTTCTGTTGTAATCTCATAGTGTCTAGAATATTTGGCTTCTAATGCATACCTGTTGATTACTGAAGTTATGGTGACACTAAAAAAAATATCTTGGTGTCTTGTAGTACCTTTCCTCTTAAATATTGCAAGAACTTAATATTGTGTATTTATTTATTGCTATTATTATATTCTCAGTATGTCCTGGTGGAATATGTTGGATACCTATTTTCCTCTCTTTTACCACTGGAAAATCTGTAGCTTGGAGCCATTAGGTCACTTGCCAGAGTCACACATTGAGTCAAAGGTGAAAGCCTCAATTAGTCAGATCCATAACTTCCTGTCTAGTACTGTAACTTCTGTGGAAGACTATGTATTTATATAACAATGCTCATTCCAGTACCATACTGCTTTTATTTATTTACTTACTTATTTGAGACAGAGTCCCCCTGCGTTGCTCAGGCTGGAATGCATAGTGGGCTACAGCCTAAAACTCCTAGGCTCAAGCAATCCTCTTGCCTGCGCATCTGGAGGAGTAGCTAGTACCACAGGCTTTTGCCAGGGCGCCCTCCAGTAACACACTGCTTTCAAATGCTTGTTTACTGGAGGAAAAGACAGTCTATTCAAAGAGGATAGATATTTGGCTTCTACCTAAGTATAGAGCCTACCTAGGTGTTCTAAAAAACACAAAGGTGAGCTAGACACAGTCCTGCTCTCGGAATGTTTGAGTCCATTGGGAGTCAAGGCTATCACTGTACCTGGCTTTAAGACCCTCTGTGAAAGGAACCCAGACTTATTTTGCCACTTTCTTACTCTATGACCTTAGGAAAGTTACTTAACCTCATCTCTAAAAGGAGGAAAATAATTATATCTACTTGAAAGGGTGTTGTGAACCTAATATAAAGTTCATAGAACAGGGCCTGGCTCATGGTAAGTACTGTATGTGTCAGCTATTGTTATTATTATCACTGTTACTGTCATTATTCATCCTATACTTAAGCTTGTCCTGGGTGTTTGATAGTCCCTGAATTGGTTGTCTGCTCTCATACTCCCAGCCAGATGTTGCATGCCTTTATCTCTACTCTCCAAACATCTTTTCACTACTCTCTTAGAGAACTGACCACATTTTGCTTTGAATAGTTCTTTGTATACATGACTCACTAGTTGCCAAAATGTCTGAAAGGACATTGCATGTACTGTGCAGCCTACTGGAAACATTTAGAGCAGGAAGAGGACAAGCAGGACCGTGCTGTAAAGCAGGGTAATTCAGAGTCTGGGGAACACTCTAAGCAGGAAGGGTGACCCTCACCTCTGGGGAAAAGCTGGCAGTCACAGACCAAGTCATGTGGGCTGGTATTCCTGCCCCCCAGGGTTTCAATGTCAGGAAAATATATGGAATGCAGCAATGGAATTTGAAAGTGGAATTGTTTGGCTGACTAGCATCCATGCTCCCCATACTACCCCCTAGACACACCACACACACACACACACACACACACACACACACACACACACACACACACACAATACACTATACTTCCGTGGCGCTCACTCCGCCACCCCCAGTTTCAAGGGTCTTTTGACCTTGACCAAGCAAAGCAGCACACTCCTCTGGCTTCTGTGACTGATTTAGCAATAGGCACCTGTATCAAGCCAAGACAATCAGGCCCAACCAGAATTAGAAATTGCATTTGCTATACCAGGGCACTCCATCTAAAGAAGGCATACCTGAAAACGAAGCCAAACACAGCAGAGAAGAGAGCAAAAATAGTGAAAAATACAAGCTCCTTAGAATGTAACATGACTTGAGCCTTGGACTTTGCGTGATCTAAAAATGTGCTGGATTTTTTTGGGGTGGGGGAATGGCTGGTTTTTCATTAGGTTTGCTTTCATTAGCATTTCAAATCTTACCTGATACAGGGCTTCATTCAGTCAACTAACATTAAGTACCTACTATACTAGACACTGGAAATATAATGGTAAATAGCATAGTATTTCTGTCCTCAAAGAGTTCAGAGTCTGGTGCAAGGGAAAAGTAAGTAAATAGTAGGTTACCTGCTGAGACAGGAAAACTTAAGGAAGCTATTGGAGTACATATAAATTCTTGATAGCGTCCATTCTCACATACGAGGTGTTAAAAACTGGATGGAGTTTAACCTCGTCTTTGGCCCTGTTATATAACCTAGCAGAAAGGCTGGCTGCAGCTCTGGCAATCTGAGTAGCCCAATTCAGAATTCAGGACCCAAGCTCCCCACTGATGGAGAGATACAAAGAAACTATTTGCAGAAGCCAGGGTAAATTTGGCAGAGTATAATCAAAACTGTGAGTTTTAGGTAAGAAAGCCTCAGAACAGTTTTCATTAGGCATACCAATGTACTAAGTCCCTCAAGCAGAAAACTTAGGGATATGACAGAAAAAAAAAAGAAAAGAGAAAAGAAGGTGGGAAAATTATGAGTTTTGCATTCTAACCCTTATCGAACTCAGATCTACCCCCTTTAATATAGCAACAAGGAGGATCATGGAGGGGCTCAGTCAAGGGTCTGAGGCTACAGTACAAAGGAGTAGAGTTTCCGTGTCATGACGGATAAAGTTCTGGCTTTGCAAGCAGAATGTGTTCTCTTTTGGGATTTGGGGGAGCTTAGGTAATGGTTCCTTTTTTTCAGGCATGGGATTTTATGAAACACCACTGGTTTCATACAGTAACATCAACATGGAGCTTCCTTCTTTGGAATCTTTATCAAGGCCAAATGAATGTGGCCCAGAGGAAGGGAGAACTGACACATGATATGTAGGTTTACCTCAATCCCAAACTAAAGCCTAGCAGTTGGACACTAAATCTAAGCTAGGGATGCTTTTGCCTGACTTTGTCCTCTGTGCTTCACTTCCTTTCAATATCTAGCAAGTGTAATTTTTACAATTCAGGGGTCCTAGCCATACTTCACAGCTAATAGCACCCACCTTTACTTGGTTGTTATACTCACTACACTATTCAAGTATTGCTTGTTAATCTTTGTACTCCATTGAAATTGATCTCTTGTTCACCATTATATTTCCAGTTTGTTTTTTAAATATATTTTATTGCACCTTAGGTTCTGGGGTACATGTGAAGAACATGCAGGATTGTTGCATAGGTACATACATGGCAATGTGGGTTGCTGCCTCCATCCCCATCACCTGTATCTGGCATTTCTCCCCATGTTATCCCTCCGCAACTCCCTACCCCCTGCAGTCACTCCCCTAGTCCCTGCAACAGACCCCAGTGTGTGATGCTCCCCTCCCTGTGCCCATGTGTCCTCATTGTTCAATACCCGCCTATGAATGAGAACATGCGGTGTTTGATTTACTGTTCTTGTGTCAGTTTGCTGAGAATGATGGTTTCCAGATTCATCCATGTCTCTACAAAGGACACGACCTCATCATTTTTTATGGCTGCATAGTATTCCATGGTGTATATGTGCCACATTTTCCCTATCCAGTCTATCATCTATGGGCATTTGGGTTGGTTCCAGGTCTTTGCTATTGTAAATGGTGCCACAATGAACATACGTGTGCATGTGTCTTTATAATAGAACAATATATTTCCAGTTTCTCATACACTGCCTGATCCATTATAATCGCTCAGTAAATGTCTTTGAGTGAATAAATACCATGAACTAAAGTATTTTTAGATCCTGCCTATATAAATCTGTTTTCATACTGCTATAAAGAACTGCCCAAGACTGGGTAATTTATAAAGGAAAGGGGTTTAATTGACTTACAGTTCAGCATGGCTGGGGAGGCCTCAGGAAACTTAAAATCCTGGCAAAAGGCGAAGGGGGAGCAAGGTAGCTTCTTCACAAACAGCAGGAAGGAGAATGCCAAGCAAAGGGGGACAAGCCCTTACAAAACCATCAAATCTCCTGAGAACTCACTCACTATCACAAGAACAGCTTGAGGGAAACTGCCCCCATGATTCAATTACCTCCACCTGGTCTTTGACATGTGAGGATTGTGGGTATTAGAATTCAAGATGAGATTTGCATGGGAACACAGCCTAACCCTATCACTGCCTTAATTTATATTTCCCAAAAGCAGAGCTTGAGGCTTGGATGCAGGTAGTTTGTTAGGAAGTGATACTAAGAAGCTGGAATAAGGAAGTGGAGAGAGTAGAACAGAGTAGGAAAAGCCAGTAAATAGTGTTGTTGAGATGTTACCAATGTGGACAACTGAGGCTCAGTCCAACCTGCAACCTGTGTAAGGTGTAGAATGCACCTCAGAATTGTCTCTTTGAGGCTGGGTATTTACCTGATGCCTTCTAGACCCCTTGGTTGAAGGTTTACTCTTGGGATATTAATTACCCCCACACTTTATGCTGCAAAAAGCTAAGAGACATAGCGTGTGTTTCTGGTGAGCAGCCATCAGTGCCCCTGAGAATTGTTCACCACAGCTGCACCTAAAATCAGAAAGGAGCCATGGGGTGAAGTACAGGGTTCCAATGGTATCAATACAGATCCCCTGAAGGTGATGCAGAGTCTACAGTAGCAATCTTGCCAGAATAGAACGTATTTATACTTCATGGTTCTGCTGCTTTACAGAGCTGGGAAAGACCAAAAGGCAGACCACCTGTGTCAAATTGGCCCACAGTGCAGGTTCAGTGCCTGTGTCAAATTGGCCCACAGTGCAGGTTCAGTGCCTACTTTAAAAATAGGTCCATAGCATGGTGGCGCATGCCTGTAATCTCAGCTACTCGGGAGGCTGAGGCAGGGAATCGCTTGAACCCGGGAGGTAGAGGTTGCAGTGTCCCGAGATCACACCACTGCACTCCAGCCTGGGCAACAGAGTGAGACTCGGTCTCAAAAAAAAAAAAAAAAAAAAAAAAGTCCATAATCTTTTTCCTCAATGAGCTATTATATCAGTAGAAAAAAGCAAAATTAGTTTTTCCCTTACTCTTAAAACATATTTCTGACACCAAATATGTGAGATTTTTTCCCCATACATCAAGCAAGCAACCAAGTATGCAGCAGACACCAGTTGATTCTCTTCCAATTCAGTTCTGACACCGTCTACCTGGAGTTGGCGTCAGATCCCACAGGTTAAGGGCTCAGTCCCACAAGACCACCCCCCACTTCCAGTGCAAATTGCAAGCCACATGTTGTTCTACCAGTGCTTTGACCGAATGACTGTAAATTGGAGTTCTCACAACCCCTTTCCTTAGGTTTGATTAATATACTAGAGCAGCTCACAGAACTCAGGGAAACACTAATATTTACCAGTTTAGTATAAAAAATATTACAAAGGAGAGAGATCCAAGATGGCCGATTAGCAACAGCTCAGGAATGTAGCTCCCAGTGAAAGCGCAGAGAACGAGTGGACGCCGCACTTTCCGACGAATTTTTGTTGCCCACAGACCGGGAGATTCCCGGCAGAGGAGCCA